>CM069441.1:157693186-157865481 GCA_035610835.1 Ophiura sarsii
GTCTATTTTATTTTTAGACCCCCCTAAAACACGGAAATAGGTATCACACAATGTTCAGTTCTTTTAATGATGTTGCATAGCCATGTTACTTTACTCCAAAAACAAGTGTAGGTCTTTCAGACCTTTAATTACATGATAAGTGGGACCCAAAGATGGCTCCGCAGAAAAAATCACAAATCACAAATTTCAATTTTAGAACTCATTTGGTGCGATCTGGTGTATACTTTTGACCAATATTTTATAGAAAAGCCACCTCTTCATTTCCAATAAATATTTTGTTTTTTATCAATGCACGAAAGAAGTTGAGCATAACTGATATATTCTTGATTTAAGTATACATGGTTTAAAAGCTCAAAGAGGGGGGATGTGCCCCCTTCATAAGTAGAAAATTTTTTCAATTTTAGAACTCATTTGGTGCGATATGGTGTATACTTTTGACCAATATTTTATCGAAAAGCCACCTTCATTTCAAATAAATATTTTGTTTTTTATTAATGCACGAAAGAGTTGAGCATATTCTTGATTTAAGTATACATGGTTTAAAAGCTCAAACAGGGGGGGGGGAGTCTGAGGGGGGATATGTGCCCCCTTCAGAATTGGATTTGTTTACAATTTTCGAACCCATTTGGTGTGTACTTTTAACCAATATTTTATTGAAAAGCAATCCCTTTCCCCCGTTTCTTCTCTTTTTTCCCCTTTTTCTTTTTCCCCCTTTTTGTCTCGCCTGAACTTGTTCAGAAAGAGACTTAGTGGCCACTTTTTTGTCTGTCTGTCTGTCTGTCTGTCCGACCTAAGAGACAAGAAATCTGGAGATCCGTAAGGCCTATCTTGATGGGACTTGGTGTAGGGAAGGGGGGTGGTGCGTTCTGTTGCTGATTGAATTTTCAAGGTCATTGGAGGTCATTCAAGGTCATCGGGGTCAAATATGCTTAAAACTTTTGTGACGCGTTGTAACGCGATATCTAGAGATCCGTAAGGCCTATCTTGATGGGACTTGATGTCAGGGAAGGGGGTGGTGTGTTCTTTTGCTGATAAGATTTGCAAGGTCATTCAAGGTCATCGGGGTCAAATATGGGGTCAAATAGATCCATAAGGCCTATATTGATGAGATTTGGTGGAGGGAAGGGGAGTGGTGTGTTCTTTTTGCTGAATAAATTTTCATGGTCATCAGAGGTCATTCAAGGTCACCGGGGGTCAAATAAGATCCGTAAGGCCTATCTGGATTGGCTTTGGTGGAGGGAAGGGGGTGGTGTATTCTTTTTGCTGATTAAATTTTCAAGGTCATCGGAGGTCATTCAAGGTCATCTGGGGTCAAATAAGATCCGTAAGGCCTATCTTGATGGGATTTGGTGGACGGAAGAGGGATGGTGCGTTCTTTTTGTTGATTAATTTTTCGAGGTCATCCGGGGTCAAATAAGATCCGTAAGGCCTACATTGTATCTTGATGAGATTTGGTGGATGGAAGGGGGTTGGTGTGTTCTTTTTGCTGATTAAATTTTCAAGGTCATCGGAGGTCATCTGGGGTCAAATAAGATCCGTAAGGCCTATCTTGATAGGATTTGGTGGACGGAAGAGGGATGGTGTGTTCTTTTTGCTGATTGATTTTTCGAGGTCATCTGGGGTCAATTAAGATCCGCAAGGCCTATCTTGATGTGATTTGGTGGAGGGAAGGGGGTTGGTGTGTTCTTTTTGCTGATTAAATTTTTCAAGGTCATCAGAGGTCATTCAAGGTCAAATAAGATCCGTAAGGCCTCTCTTGATAGGATTTGGTGGAAGGAAGCTGGATGGTGTGTTCTTTTTGCTGATTAATTTTACGAGGTCATTTAAGGTCATCTGGGGTCAAATAAGATCTGTAAGGCCTATCTTGATTATATTTAGTGGAGAGACGGGGTGTGGTGTGTTCTTTTTGCTGATTAATTTTTCAAGGTCATCTGGGGTCAAATAAGATCCGTAAGGCCTATCTTGATGGGATTTGGTGGAGGGAAGGGGGATGGTGTGTTCTTTTTGCTGATTAAATTTTCAAGGTCATCAGAGGTCATTAAAGGTCAAATATGGGGTCAAATAGATCAGTAGGGCCTATCTTGATGGGACTTGGTGGAGGGAAAGGGGGGGGGTGTATTCTTTTTGTTGATTAAATTTTCAAGGTCATTGGAGGTCATTCAAGATCGTCTGGGGTCCCCCTAAAATGTCTTGCCTCCTTTTGCCCCCCCCCCCCCCCAAATTATGATGCTGGCGCCGCCACTGCATAGTCCAAAGGGGGTAGGGTACCATCTATCTCAACTTTGAAGGGCCATAAAGCGGAAACGATTCGTTTGTGTTCCGCACATTTTTTAGTACTGGGTAACATTTGAGCATCCCTTAAGGTATTACATCCCTTGCATTAACTACAATGCATACCTCTGTGACAGTGCTACATTGTATCATATGTTTCATCATCATTTCTTTCAAGTCACTTTTGATGAACAGGCGAGACACGCCGTTCGAGAACCGCCTTGTTCTTTTTTCTTTCTTTGCAAAAAAGTGGGCGGCTAGCCGCCCCGGTTGCGACGCGCCTGCTATGGACGACTCTCAGCGACGCTTCAGTGATGTTCTCCAAGGATCTGCTCCCAGTAGTGAAGAGGCTATGTCTTGCTGCATTAACTCCAACTGCACCACACCCTTTGCTGTACATGAGCACGACGAAACGTTCAATGCGTTGCATATGCACAGACTCGAGACTGAAAAGTTCAGGGTCACGAGTGAGATCCATTAGTGTATCGCTGAAGTCCGGGGTGCTTTTCCAAGCTGACCATGCAGTCTTCTTCCCACATCCAAGAAACTGTGATGTCGTATCACACCCCGTAAGGCTGTGGTATTTTTGGCATCCATCTTAAATCAAAAGAGTATAGTATTAGCAACATCTGGGCTAAATTTGGTGCTTTTAGATGAATTTGAACCAAACATCCCCTATAGTGCCCTTACAGCCCCAACTGTGACATTTTGACGCCAGCTGAAGCGGGTGACGGGCTGTCGCTATCCATACGTGACTTCCTCTTGTCAAAACCTGAGTTCAACATCAAGAAATCAAGTACCAAGTATTTAAGCAAAACAAGTCTAAACTTGTCGAAAAGGCAAAGAAACTTAAAAAACACTACCGTAAACGCATGAAAGAAAATAACTCAATTGATAACCGAAAAACTTCACCCAAGCACTACGAACACACAATCGTCTCAAGAAAGACAGAGACAAAGAGCTTCAAAAGAAATCAGTCGATTACCAAGAGTCACAATACAGGGAGAACTTTTGGACCTTCTCTAAACAAGTTTGCAATGGCTTTTCTGGGCGACTCTGTTTTACCTGGCTTCACCAAGGAAACTGCTGATTTATATTACCCTGGTAAATATTCACAGACTATCAACCTCGACCTGACAAAACTGTCCTGGTTCCCCAATATACCTACGTGCAACTCACCCTACAACATAAACCCAGTCCGCCCATGCGATGTCAAGAAAGTCATCCAGAGGAAGAGCAGTTCATCTTCCCCCGGCCCTGATGCAATCACCTATGGTATGCTAAAGAAACTCCCTTGCATCCACCACTTTCTTGCTACATTGTACACTAAACTTTTAAATGTCTCCCAAGTGCCTCCAAGTTCTTGGTGTTCCTCAACCATCACACTGATCTACAAGAAAGGCGACCACAACCTCCCAGAAAACTTTGGCATGATCGCGCTATCTAGTGTGTTGGGAAAGACATTCCACCAGATATTGGCATCTCGCACCACAGACTACCTGACTTCAAACAACCTGATTGACAGCTCAGTTCAAAAAGCATTTATCCGCGGCATCAATGGTGTAATCGAACATAACCAAGTTTTTAATGAACTTACATCTCGACATGCCAAAGCTAACAAAAGGACATTACATTGTACTTTTTTTTTATCTCGAAGATGCATTCGGTTCTGTTTCACACGATCTTATAAGTCACTCTTTGTCCAGATTTAAGTTTCCACCTCAAATTAAATCTTATATTGAAAACCTTTACTCAAGCCTTGAAGGGCGAGTGGTTACCCCTGGATGGTAATCCACCAATTTCAGATTTCACAAAGGCGTTTTTCAAGGTGACCCATTGTCTCCTATTATATTTTTGGCGGTATTTAACCCAATACTTGAAAAACTGCTTCAAAGTGAGTCGTTTGGTTATTCTATCAATGATACTAAATATATTACCACCCCTTTTGCTGATGATTTCAACCTCATTACCACCAACAAAAAAACTCACCAACGTATTTTGTCTGAAATATCTTCTTGGACCAAATCTATGAATCTCAAGCTCAAGCCTGTGAAGTGTAAATCCCTTTCTATTGTCAGTGGCAAAACCCACCCCAATTATTTTTCAATTGGGCGATAATGAGGTTAATTCCATCAAGGATGATCCCCATAAATTTCTGGGTTCACATTTATCATTCTCAGGTAAGCAGGAAGATGTGTTTGACCATGTCAGGACTCATATCTGCACCCGGCTTGAACGGATCGATACACTTTTGGTTAGAGGAGAGTACAAGGTTAAGATCTACAAAAACTATCTCCTCCCATCTTGTCGCTTTATTCTCACAGTCCACGACATCACTAAAACACATCTTCACGCTCTTGATTCAATTGTTCACAGGTACTTGAAGAGTTGGTGTGGGATTGCTAGATCAGGAGCCCCCGATATTTTACACATTCCCCACCTCACTGACATAAAATCAATATATCAACTATATCTCGAATCCCATGTTTCTGCTCACTTATCGTCAAGACGTAAAGCTGATTCAAAAGTTAACAATGCTCTTGATTCATGTCTCGCCAGAGAAAAGGGCTGGTCCAAAAAGTTCTCTGTCACAGTTTATTCTCAAAAAAGCTTGATAACTCTGACCCTGCTTTACCTTTCAAAAAAACGAAATCCATCTTGTCCAAATCTATCAAAGAGGAAATTACTGAAACCTGGATGAGTCACATCAAAAACCTCGTTGTCCAAGGTGACATGCTTCGCATTGCTATTCTGGAAAAATCTGACCACCACTGGAAGTCATATATTTTTAATCTTCCAAAAGGTATCATGAAATTTATGCTTAACTCTTTTCTGGATTCACTCCCTACCAAAAACAATCTGAGCCGCTGGGGTAAAAGAACCAACATTAAATGTGACCTCTGTGGCTACAAAGAAACACTTCACCATGTTTTAAATAATTGTAAAACCATGTTAGACCAAGGTCGCTACACCTGGCGTCATAACTCTGTTCTCCGCATAATCCTGGACACCCTTAGTGATGTTAGTGATCCCTCATGGAAGTTTTTCTGTGACCTTCAAGGGGCTACAAAAATTGCCGGGACCACAATTCCGCCCGACATCCTCCCTACCCAACAAAGACCGGATCTTGTCCTCATCAATCAAGGCACAAAGTCGATTATTATTTTTGAACTCACTATTCCGTTCGAGCGTAACATCAATTCTGCTCATGATCGCAAACTCAATAAATACGCCGGCCTTGCCAGTGACCTGCGAGAACAGGGTTATGACACCAAGCTCATATGTGTTGAAATTTGTTCCAGAGGCCTTGTTTCAAATTCAAATAAGAGTTCCCTACAGACCCTACAATCCATTTTCCCCCTTCTTTCCATCAGCAAAAAAATGAGGACACGGGCGTCAAATAAAATGTTAAAATCCTTGAGTCAGCGTGCAATATAACATGTTCATATTCTATTTTCGATTCCAAATTTGACAAACAATGGTCATCGAGCATCAATTAATTATATCTTGCTTACTCAGTGCAATATCCTCAGTCCTCTCAGTGTTTTTCTGGGCACATTTCATTGCTAAATTTTTATATTTATGTATAGTGCAATACTTTTATTATGGAAAGCAGGCTTTCCTGACCCTTTTGGTCCTTTTATCCCACAGTTTTAAATTGGTATTCATTTCCAGCTTTGTATGTTTTCATTTGTATGTGTCTGATTATAATGTATTGTATGCAATGCCTGCGGATGATGGTGAAAGGCCCATTGCCAAATCCATCCTCTAGTCTGGCTTTATATGTTTACTTTTCAATGTTTTTAAATAAATAAAATTGGAATGATTTAATAAATATATCTGTATTGTTTTTGTCAAATGAGAAAAGTGTGATTTGTCTTCTCCATACAAAGATTGCATGGTAAGAGCAGGGGGGGGGGGGGGGGGGGGGGGGGGGGGAACTCGACTTATTTTTGAGTAGGGGTGTGCCATCCTGGGTCTCAAAATTGGGGCATCAAAGTGAATGTTTGTTGAAAAAAAGGGTCTTAAGAACTGATTTTCTCCAAAAATTAGAGTCTTACTAACCTGAGAAGTTGGGGCTTAGAATGTAAATTTTCATGAATTTGAATTTTCAATAAAATTGGGTCTAAATTATAAGAGCTGATGCAGGCTCAAAATAGGGGTCTTAAGAGCAAGCAAAAGAGAGTGAAAAAGAGGGTCTGTAGGGTGGCACATTCATATACCCCTTTCCAATGTCAGTGCCCCCCACCCCCCTTTCTGGGGTAGAAGTCATGGTTGGATTGGTCACACATTTTTTAGTTTTAGTTTTGCTTTACACACATACAACAATTAACTAACTGCTTGAACCATTGTATTAATATATGGTGTTCAGTTATTTTCAAATGGGCAAATTCATTGAGTATGGAAGCAGTGTTGTAGTCGAGTCCACCCTACCCGAGTCAGAGTCCGAGTCCGAGTCCTTCATTTTGAATTATAGGCATAAGAATTGATTCAGATATTCAAAAAGTGTCCAGAAGTTCATAGATCAAGAAATTACAAACTTGTTAAAAGGTGTGATATTCTGTAAAGCAACCCTTCATCTGCCGTTTCACCTATTTCTTTTACTGACAATGTCATCCATAATTCCATCAATTTGAAAATTGCCAATGAACTATCCTCGTTGTAACAAATGTTACAATCTTTTTTAAAACAGTATAAATACTTACACAAAAACGCCTAAAGACCATTTACATCGTACAAACAGCCTTCGATTGCACATGATTGTTATCACTTTAATTATTTATAGGTTCCCTCGAATTGTGTTTTAATGCTTGTGATGATTATCAAAAGGTACTTTCAACAGCGTATTGTTAACTGTTCAGATGTATTTATGATAATTTATGACATTATTTCTAAACTGTTGAAGATTAGATGACTAAATAAGTATTTAATTACTGCAAACAAAATAAGCCAATATTGACTGGACTCGGAGAGGACTCGGGCACAATTCCCGAGTCCCTAGTGCCCGAGTCCGAGTCCGAGACCGAGTCCTTCACCTCCGAGTCCGAGTCCTTCAAAATAGGGACTCGAGACCGGTCTCAAGTCCGAGTCCGGACTCGAGTACTACATCACTGTATGGAAGTGTGTGAAGCAGGATTTAGTCTGGGGTAAAACATCTCATCAGTCATAGATTTTGGAGTTTACATTTAAACATTATAATTTTTCTATTTTTAATGTATTAAATAAATTATGGTTAGACTCAATCAAAGTCAAAGCATTTGAATATACAATAGAAATATAGTTGAAGGGCTTGTCTTTGTAATTATTTTAAACCTTCAATGGTAGCATAAATGAATGTATTTTGTTTCCCATTTTTCTATTAAACAGTTCGTCTGGTTGACGCTAATAGACACAGTCATGGCATAGCTGCAGGAAGAGTAGAATTACACAGATCCCCTGAATGGGGCACAGTTTGCGATGATAACTTTGACATCAATGCCGCAAATGTCATATGTAAACAGCTAGGTTTCCCATCAGCCACTGCTGCTCATTGCTGTGCACATTTTGGAGAGGGTTCTGGGGATATCCTATTAGACGATGTACAGTGTGTTGGTAATGAGACATCATTGTTAGATTGTCAAACATCCCCGTTAGGTGATCATAATTGTCAACATTCAGAAGATGCAGCTGTTACATGCCACCCTAAAGGTAAATAGCAATATAAGAAGGTCGGAAATTAAGCTTGAACCTTTGGAAAAGTGTACTTTAGGTCCCAGATACTGGTATCTTTCAATATTGGTACATAAAAGTTGCCATGCAGTATTGCTCGATACTCGTATGCATTTATTCGACTGATACTGGAACACTAAATTGTGTTCCAGTATCGAGCGTTACTAGTGATTTGTCCCAGTATTGAACAATGCTGGTACATAATTGTGTTACTGGAACATTTTATATGTGCCAGTATTGTCCGATACTAGAACACTGACTCTGTACCAGTATCGGACGATACAAGTACAGTCCAGAATCTGGGACCTAAAGTAGGCTTATTCCAAACCTTTCAGCTTGGGTGTCTGTATCTCTTTTGGTGTTTATAGATGAGGTGACCTATGATGTCATGTATTTACAAATGGGACACCCTCTGTTGTTTCCCTCCAGGCAGAATATACAGTAAAGTTAATGAGGACAACATGAAATTTCTTTCTAATGAATTGAAAACTCATTTAGTTTTAGTTTTTTGTGTGAAATGCGATAGCTTATAGCATTCCTAAGCAAGTTTAAAGACAGTTTTGATAACAATTTGCTGTGACACCACAATCTAGTTAGAAAACCTGATCTGGCCTATGTAAACTATAGGAACTCTTGCCCGGTGCGTTTTGTCTCAAACCAACAGAGAGCGTCCTAAATGTCAACAAATGTCACCTCATCTATACATTTAATCCAGATTCCTCAATATAATTTGACTGGGGTTATAATAATAATAACAAAAAGGTGCTTCTAAAGCGCCTCCCACCGAAGTCTCAAAGCGCTTAACATATAACATAGCAACACTGAAATTACATTACAATATAAGAATAATACAATATGTGGATGAACATGCAAAAACATTGTAAACAGGGTAATCAATCATCAAAAGCAATTGTGACGCGATCAAGACGAATGAGTCAGATGTCGACCCTGGTCGAAAATGAGTTTTTAATACAGTCTTAACTAGATCTTGCTCCGGTCTAAGACCAGGCTACCTTGATTTTTTTATGAGAAAATGATCCCTAGTGACCCCTTCTTGACCTTTGACCTGATTAAAATATTTGACTTATTTTCTTGGCTCATCAAACCAAACAAGATGCAACAAACCGGTCCAAATCGGAGCATGTCTTAACTTTTACCCCTCTAAAGTTCATTGACCCCGTATTGACCCTTCTTGACCTTTGACCTGGTCAATATGATTGACTTTTTTTCTTGGCTCATCAATCCAAACAAGATGCATCAAACCCGGTCCAAATCGGAGCATGTCTTAACTTTTACTACTGTAAAATTCAATGACCCCTAAAGACCCCTTCTTGACCTTTGACCTGGTCAATATGATTGACTTATTTTCTCGGCTTATCAATTCAAACCAGATGCAACAAACCCGGTCCCAATCGGAGCATGTATTAACTTTTACCTTTGTAAAGTTCAATGACCCCTAGTGACCCCTTTTTGACCTTTGACCTGGTCAATATGATTAATTTATTTTCATGGCTCATCAATCCAAACAAGATGCAACAAACCCGGTTCAAATCGGAGCATGTCTTAACTTTTACCCTTGTAAAGTTCAATGACCCCTAGTGACCCCGTATGACATGTCACTTTTAATCGCTGAACACCCTATATGTGCACGGACTCAAGGAATCTTTTGACCAATTATGAAGATCATGAGTCATTTCCTCTGAGACAAGATGCATTTTAAGTGATCGAATTGAAAATTTACATTTTGACCCCTAGTGACCCCAAATGATTTTTAATTTTAAAAACCGATCTTTTGTATATGCGTACGGTCAAAAGGAATATGTGGACCAATTTTGAAGATCCTAGGTCATTTCACTAAATTGGAAATGAGTTTTAAGTGAAAATCACCTTTTGACCCCTAGTGACCCCTGTGTGACCTTTGACCCCAAACCGTGAACACCCTATATGAAGGTCTGGGTGGGGGTCCTACTGACGAAGTCTGGTGATTGTAGCATGTAAACTGTAGGAGGAGATGCATTTTGTAGGTGGGTTTGAGGAAAGAAGATGAAGATGAAGAAGATGAAGAAGAAAGAAACGGCACAGATACAGAACCTCGATTTTTGGAAAAAATCAAGGTAAGAAACGGCAGAGATAGAGAACCTCGATTTTTGAAAAATCAAGGTAAAGAAACGGCAGAGATACAGAACCTCGATTTTTGGAAAAAATCAAGGTAAAAACCCCGAAACAAGACCATATTCAATACAATCAATCAATCGGTCTTGTTTTGTTGGCTATTATATTGATTTTTATCCCAGACTTTTCATCAAACGGAATAATCTGACAGCAAATTGTTGACCTACCTGCTAAACTATTGATGCTCTGTGACAGTGAAGTCTTATGATCACACAATAGAGCTGGCTACACAGAGGATGTTCTTGATAGCAGACTCATAAATTCTACACAAGCTCTTTATGTACTAAAACACAGAATGTCAGGATTTTCAATTATGTTAATTAATACATTTTATACAGCCTTTAGATTGTTTTACATAATATCTTTATGTTAACACTTTCCACGCAGCAGGCGTCTGCAGACAAAAAGTTTCACAAAATGTTACACAAATATCGCAATTATTGAACGTCATTATCATATTTGGAATCACAATGGGAAATGCATTGAAATACACCTAGCACATAAAGTCCCTGCTCAGGTGCTTTGAGGTTGACTAATTCAAAATATATAATCGGTACCAAAAATCTGAGATATACATTAAATGAGCAAATTTCTTCTCCGCAGTTTGATACATCATTCAACAAAATCGAATGGATACTTTTAAAGTTATGTCGATTTCAATGACCGTTCATGCAACAGAAAAGTGGCACTAGGTATAGGAATCATTGATTTGTGTGTGATAACTGTGTGCTATCTGAACGTGACAGATGAATGGGTCTTTAGTGATAACCGCTATGTGCGGGACAAAGAGTGTATCTGGCTGTGAAGAATACAAGTCTTAGCTGATAAGCTGTGAGTTTTTCAGTGCGTAAATCCATAGACGGGTAAAACATTGATTTTTACCGTCTATGGTAAATCACACACAAATCAATGATTTCCTATACCTAGTGCCACTTTTCTGTTGCATGAACGGACATTGAAATCGACATAACTTTAAAAGTATCCATTCGATTTTGTTGAATGAGGTATCAAACTGCGAAGAAGAAATTTGCTCATTTAATGTATATCTCAGATTTCTGGTACCGATTATATATTTTGAATTAGTCAACCTCAAAGCACCTGAGCAGGGACTTTATGTGCTAGGTGTAAGTACAAGCATGCCTAGTATTGGTTCAGTAATCCTAAAGATAGATCTTGAAAGTTGGGAAAGGTTTCTAAAAAAACTGTTTTGTATATTGTGTATGGTAAAACTAATAACCGTGGGGACAGTTTTAAGGGGCTTTGTAGAATGTGTCTGTTTTGTGTCATTTAAGGTTGCAAGGTTTTATACAACATTGCATCTCCAGATGACTGATCCAATTAATTTACATGTTCAAAATAGGAAGCTACGTGTATAGGTTCATGTATGATGCATACATGTTCAAGATAGGAAGCTCATGTTCATTAGGATACTATCACTGAATTGTGTGCATTCGCTGAAATTGCTGCCTGTAAAAAGTATGTAAATAGTATTGTAGTACAGATCATGTTTCCATACAAATCTATGAAATCATAATTAGACAGACTCATATTTACCCTGATTTTTTTCAAAAATCCAGGTACTCTATCTGTGCCGTTTCTTTCATCTGCTTCTTCTGGCAATATTTCTACAAAATGCTTCTTCTCCTACAGTTTACATGCTACAATCACCAGATTTGGTCAGTAGGACCCCCTACCTGACCTACATATAGGGTCTTCACAGTTTTGGGTCAAAGGTCACACAGGGGTCGCTAGGGGTCAAAACGTGATTTCCACTTAAAACGCATTTCCAATTTAGTGAAGTGACCTAGGATCGTCAAAATCGGTCAACATATTCCCTATGACCGTACGCATTTATAATAGTTCGGTTTTTACAATCAAAAAATATTTGGGGTCACTAGGGGTCAAAATGTAAATTGTCACTACTTTCATTCAAAATGCTTCTGCTATATCAGGAAATGTTTGATTACTGTCAGAATTGGTCAAAAGATTCCTTGTACATATGTGACCAGTCGCGTCAAAAAGGACATGTTGTCGGCAAACACAGTTTTGAGATAGAGGGCAATATATTTGGTGAAACATAAAGAAAATAATAGACAAAAGTATGCTTCTTCAATTCATATCTTGGGATTACAAAGTCCGATTACATTCAACAAGGTATCATTTCAAAGCTTAAAATGTTCTCTTTCAAATCATACCGATAACTCAGAATTGACTTGGGCCTCCAACATGTCCATTTTGACGTGACAGGTCACATATAGGGTTTAAAGCCCTTAAAACTGTCATGTTAAATGTGCTCACTAGAGTTATTCATCTGAAAATGTACATGATATTCTTGAGAAAAGCCGTAAATAAGTCAAAAGTAGCCCAATATCGCGGCCTAACCGAGGTACTGGCAACATTTAATATTAACATTTAAATCGCATTTGATATTTAAGTAATTAATCAACTGGCAGTTTAAGAAAGAATCATTCCAAAAGAACGAAAGCACTCCATTTGGCCACATTCTGTTTTTAGAGACACATTAAAAGTTTACATGCTACAATCACCAGACTTGGTCAGTAGGACCCCCTATCAGACCTTCATTACAGGACCTCACAGTTTGGGGTCAATGGTCACAGGGGGGTCACTAGGGGTCAAAACGTGATTTTCACTTAAAACGCATTAGTGAAATGACCTAGGATCGTCAAAATCGGTCAACATATTCCTTATGACCGTACGCATATATAATAGTTCGGTTTTTACAATCAACAAATATTTGGGGTCACTAGGGGTCAAAATGTTGATTTTCTTACCATTTCACTTAAAATGCTTCTTGTCTCAGAGGAAATGGCTTATGAATGTCAGAATTGGTCAAAAGATTCCTTAGGACCATGCACATACAGCGATCTCAGCGATTAAAATTGACGTGTCATGCGGGGTCACTAGAGGTCATTGACCTATACAGTGGTAAAACGTGAGATGTGCTCCGATTGGGACCGGGTTTATTGCATCTTGTTTGGATTGATGAGCCAAGAAAATAAGTCAATCATATTTACCAGGTCAAAGGTCAAGAAGGGTCAATACGGGTCATTGAACTTTACAGAGGGAAAAGTTAAGACATGATCCGATTTGGACCGGGTTTGTTGCATCTTGTTTGGTTTGATGAGTCAAGAAAATAAGCCAATCATATTGACCAGGTCAAAGATCAAGAAGGGGTCAATAGGGGTCATTGAACTTTACAGGGGTAAAAGTTAAGACATGATCCGATTTGGACCGGGTTTGTTGCATCTTGTTTGGTTTGATGAGTCAAGAAAATGAGTCAATCATATTGACCAGGTCAAAGGTCAAGAAGTGGTCAATAGGGGTCATTGAACTTTACAGGGGTAAAAGTTAAGACATGATCCGATTTGGACCGAGTTTGTTGCATCTTGTTTGGTTTGATAAGATAAGAAAATAAGTCAACCATATTGACCAGGTCAAAGGTCAAAAAGGGGTCAATAGGGGTCATTGAACTTTACAGGGGTAAAAGTTAAGACATGTTCCGATTTGGACCGGATTTGTTGCAACTTGTTTGGATTGATGAGCCAAGAAAATAAGTCAAACATATTGACTAGGTCAAAGGTCAAGAAGGGGTCACTAGGGGTCATTGAACTTTACAGGGGTAAAAGTTAAGACATGCTCTGATTTGGACCGGGTTTGTGGCATCTTGTTTGAATTGATGAGCCAAGAAAATAAGTCAATTATTTTAATCAGGTCAAAGGTCAAGAAGGGATCAATAGGGGTTAAAATGTGATTTTCATTTAAAACGCTCTTACATTTTAATGAAACTAAAAATAATCCCCCGATATAATACTCAGGTCTTTAAAATCGAAATATGTTTGGGGTCACTAGGGGTCAAAATGTAAATTTTCACTCTATTCATTCAAAATGATACTTGTCCGAGAGGAAATGACTGATGATTGTCAGAATTGGTCAAAGGATTCCTCATATCAATGCTGATATATGTTGCTCCTGCACTAAAAGTGACATGTCACACGGGGTCACTAAGGGGCATTGACCTATACAGGGGTAAAATTGATGACATTCTCTGATTTTAACCGGACTTGTTTCTTCTTGTGCGCATTGATAAGCCACGAAAAAAGTCAATCATTATAACCAGGTCAACGGTCAAGAAGGGGTCACTAGGGATCATTTTCTCATAAAATAAATCAAGGTAGCCTGGTCTTAGACCAGATCAAGATCTAGTATATTTTTGAAATTGTGAATATTTTTAATTTGTACCTAGTACGCTTGGCTGGTTCTGTCAATAGTCTACAAGGCCGTGTGGAAGTATACGCTCATGATCAATGGGGCACAGTCTGTACACATTCATGGGATCATAGAGATGCTACTGTAGTCTGCAAACAACTGGGATTTGCAACAGGAAAAGTGGGTCCTCATATAGGTTCTGGTGAAGCTCATATACTATTTGATGAAGTAGACTGCTCAGGGAGTGAATATTCTATTATGCATTGTGTTAATAATGGAACGGGACATCATGACTGTCAGCATAATCAAACTGCTAGTGTCATTTGTGGTTTACAAGGTAAGAATGAACCAGTTAGTTCATGTAAAGAATCTTTGGACAATTATGGTAACTTTGTCTGATGTACTGGCTTGTGCATTCAAACCTGAAGGGTTATGGGTGATATGTAGGCCTGGGTACCATGATAGTGTGCACTGTTTCCCTGATAATTGTAAGAATTAATTGGTCAAAATACATTTTAGTTTTTCAATTTTACCCATAATCCCTAGTTTACATTTTGCGACATCCGACGGGTTTTCACAGATCGCATAACATATTGTTGGTATGTGAAGTAAGGCCTAAAAAAAAAAAATGTTTGATTGGCGTAACCCGACCGACCCTAAATACATCGCCGACCCTGAATATTTTTTATTATTTTGAGGGGGAAAAACACCAAAAAACACACCAAAAAACAAAAAAACCCTGAAATCTGACATTTGTTATTGTGTAAAACTTCAGAAACTTGTACTCATAGAGTCTGTTGGTTTCTATAAATAAAAATAAAAATGTTTAAAGAAAAGGGAATATTTGCCGTCTCTTCATTTGTGTGTACTGCTGTCTTTTAAGTGTTCAAAAGTAGATGATTTAAAAATAAAAAATTATAAAAAAATAAAAAATCCCGACCGACCTACCCTATTTGTTTTGGTCATGTTACGCCAATCAAACTTCTTTCTTTTTTTAGGCCTAATTATCATCTGAAATATTTATTTATAGCGCTTGAACCACATTTGTGTGAATATTACATGCAAACCTATGCCTTGCTTGTAAACTCTCACTCTATTTCATCATGCTACAGTTCATACATTTGGCATGTCTTAACTGTGTATCCCATTGAAATGGCGAAAACCAGTCGGCTTACAAAACTTGTCACATTTTGCTTATTTTTCACTCCATTGCTTTCATTTCTTCGAAATATAAACAAGATTAGATACGCTTTATTTTGTCCATATTTACCCAAACAGTACGTCTTGCTGGAGGCAGTAGCCCAAGTGAAGGCAGAGTTGAAGTGTTATACGATGGTGAATGGGGCAGTGTATGTGATGACAATTGGGATTTAGGGGATGCTCATGTCGTATGCCGTCAACTTGGATTCAAGGTAGGAAGAGATATAGGGCAGTGTATGTGATGACAATTGGGATTTAGGGGATGCTCATGTCGTATGCCGTCAACTTGGATTCAAGGTAGGAAGAGATATAGGGCAGTGTATGTGATGACAATTGGGATTTAGGGGATGCTCATGTCGTATGCCGTCAACTTGGATTCAAGGTAGGAAGAGATATAGGGCAGTGTATGGGATGACAATTGGGATTTAGAGGATGCTCATGTCATATGCCATCAACTTGGATTCAAGGTAGGAAGAGATATAGGGCAGTGTATGTGATGACAATTGGGATTTAGAGGATGCTCATGTCATATGCCATCAACTTGGATTCAAGGTAGGAAGAGATATAGGGCAGTGTATGGGATGACAATTGGGATTTAGAGGATGCTCATGTCATATATGCCTTCAACTTGGATTCAAGGTAGGAAGAGATATAGGGCAGTGTATGGGATGACAATTGGGATTTAGAGGATGCTAATGTCATATGCCATCAACCATTATGTTCCCAGTCCCTTAACACTTTTGGACCGGTGATTTAACATTTCGCCGGTAATAAATCATCTAAGAATGTGTCTATTTCCCACTATGTGGTCCAAACTACATGTGTGTGGTCCAATTAAAAGACTGCAAAGGACATAATTATGCCCCAAGCCATAAACTAACCTTCATAACCCTGGAAATGGACCACATAGTCAGCGGTTGACAAAATCTTAAATGATTTATTACCGGCGAAATGTCAAAATCACCGGTCCAAAAGTGATAAGGGATGGGAACATAATGACTTGGATTCAAGGTAGGAAGAGATATAGGGCAGTGTATGGGATGACAATTGGGATTTAGAGGATGCTCATGTCATATGCCATCAACTTGGATTCAAGGTAGGAAGAGATATAGGGCAGTGTATGGGATGACAATTGGGATTTAGAGGATGCTCATGTCATATGCCTTCAACTTTGATTCAAGGTAGGAGGAGATATAGGGCAGTGTATGTGATGACAATTGGGATTTAGAAGATGCTCATGTCATATGCCTTCAACTTGGATTCAAGGTAATAGGAAGAGATATAGAGGAGTGTATGTGATGATAATTGGGATTTAGAGGATGCTCATGTCATATGCCTTCAACTTGGATTCAAGGTAGGAAGAGATATAGGGCAGTGTATGTGATGACAATTGGGATTTAGAGGATGCTCATGTCATATGCCTTCAACTTGGATTCAAGGTAGGAAGAGATATATAGGGGAGTGTATGTGATGATAATTGGGATTTAGAGGATGCTCATGTCATACATGTATGCCTTCAACTTGGATTCAAGGTAGGAAGAGATATAGGGCAGTGTATGGGATGACAATTGGGATTTAGAGGATGCTCATGTCATATGCCTTCAACTTGGATTCAAGGTAGGTAGAGATATAGGGCAGTGTATGGGATGACAATTGGGATTTAATAGAGGATGCTCATGTCATATGCCTTCAACTTGGATTCAAGGTAGGACAGATTGAGTGGGTTATATTACGGGATGTTTATCTTAAAGCAATACATTAATATGAGATCTTTTTTAGCTTTTACACATACATTTTTTCTCTCTTAAATTGGACTTATCAGGAAAGACTTTCCTGGACTCATGAATCTAACTTGACTGCATTTTCCATGAAAAACCATCACAGAACTTATAGGATATTTACGATTTATGATCATAAATTCAAATCTGCAAGGAAATTTGCTTTTAAAAGTAAAAATCAAGAAAAATATGACTTTATTTTTTTTTAAGAGAAGAAAGGAGGATGGGGATGTAATGAAATAGTTTTGTTTTTTAAAATAAACTATTTAAATTTTACCAAGTTTTACAATTACTGGGAAAATGGTAGTATAATTCAGAAAAATACTTGTCCAACAATGGTATTGGTCATTTCAAATGTGGAGCTTTAAAACAGATGGATGGTAAATTGGAAAGATAATATTAAATTGAATGTCAGGGATATCATCTGTTCATGATGAAGCATGTTGTACTGTTATTTTATGGGTTCAAACTAGCTAGTCATAAGGGTCGCTAGTCATAAGGGTCGCTAGTCATAAGGGTCACTAGTCATAAGGGTCACTAGCCATAAGGGTCGCTAGTCATAAACCCTAACCCTAACCCTACCCCTAACCTTAACCCTAAACCTACCCTAACTCTACCCTAAACCTAACCCTAACCCTAAGATACTTTTATGACTAGCGCACTCATGTTATAGGAAAATACACGTTATGACTAATAATAATAATAACAGGCATTTATATAGCGCCTTACATCGAAAGGATCACAAAGCGCTTAACAAAATAACAATAGCATATACAAAATATGAATGCACATAGAAAAACACAGGAGTAGCCATCAAATGATGGCTATAATATAAAATGTTATACAGTATACAGCAATACACTAATCAAGAATAATGCAAATACAGTACATGAATATTGCACACACAAAAATAACTAAATATCCTGGTTAAAAAGATGAGTTTTCAAAGACGATTTAAAAGTTCCGACCGTCTTAGAGTTACGGATATGTAAGGGGAGATTGTTCCAGAGTTTTGGTCCAGCAATACAGAAAGCCCTGTCCCCGTATGTTGCAGTGGCACTTTTAGGGACTACAAGGAGTTTACGGCTACCAGAGCGGAGATTAGCAGACGGACAGTAAGGGGTAAGAAGCTCCTTGATATAGTCGGGTGCAGAGTTGTTGAGTGCTTTATATACAACTAGAACAATTTTAAAAATAATGCGTTTCTTAATTGTAAGCCACTGTAGATCGATGAGGACCTGGGTGATATGCGTGCGTTTATTGACACCAGTCACAAGTCTCGCAGCTGAGTTTTGAACTCGCTGCAGTTTGGATATGAGTTTGTCAGGGAGTCCGTAGAGTAGACAGTTACAATAGTCCAGCCGTGATGTAACAAAAGCATGGACAAGCCTTTCTGTTGATGCATGGTCAAGGTATTTGCGGACCTGTCCGATGGCACGTAGGGCGTAAGTGGCATTCTGACATACTCTGTTGACATGAGAAGTCATTGTTAGGTGACGGTCAAAGATGACTCCAAGGTTGCGTACTTTTTCGGAGGGCGAAATGTCGGAATCCCCGACGGTGACCGCATCAACCGGAGTGGTTGAAATAAATCGAGAGGTGATATGAATGACCTCTGTTTTCTGGTCATTTCCCTTATCTAAAATTAAAGCATTCGCAAAGCACTCGTATTGTTGTCAAAAGCCCTCGAGCGAATGCTTATATTAACCACTATATACAACCACTAGGTCTGCCTTCATATGCTTTCGTGTATCAGAAAAACCGCTAAATAACCCTCGAGTGCTTTTATAGCATTCGCAAAGCCCTCGAATAGCCCTCCTCAGAGCCGAAAAATGTAAATGAGCTTAGCTCTCGAATGCTTTTGACCACTATTGAATGCGAATGCTGATTAGTGGTTGAAACATTAATACCATTCGAGGGCTTTAATAGCATTCACAAACCCCCTCGCTATATAGCCCTCAACCACTATTGTATCACTCGACCACTATTGTATATAGCATTGACCACTATTGTATAGCACTTGCTGAAATGTTCGTTGCGCTGTATATTGAGGTTATACGCAATGTTGCATGGTTTAGGTACCATTTGGTTACATGCTTTCAAGATTATGTTGAACCCTAATTAACACTCTAGTACTACAAATTACTATGATGCGGTGTGCTTGTGTCACCCTGCGAATACAGAGGTTCGGGTTCGAGCCCCGGCGGCGTGGAGGCCCTTTTTCCCCATGCTTTTTTGACGCGAAAAAATTCTTTGGCAAAGGTGCCTCGGGGGTATAGGTTAAGGAGTGATTTTTTTCTCAATTTTTCATTTTTCAGATTTTCTCTAATTTTTGTCTCATTTTAACCCTAACACGCTTGAGTACTACGAATAACTGCGATGCGGTGTGCTTGTGTCACTCGGCGTGGCAGTTTTTCAATGAAACAATGGCCCCGGGCTTTGAGCCCTGGGGGAATGGAGGCCCCTTTTCCCCCTGTTTTTGGCAGCGAAAACAAAATAATTGGAAAAGGTGCCTCAGGCCACCCCCCCCCCCTCAAAAAATTTAGTTAAAATTATAAAAAAAGTAATTATTGATAAAAGGCAATTTTGTTCCGTGTTGTGCGCACATTTTTATGCAAAATTCGTTAGTATTGGATCAAATTTGACAATTATAGCATAAAATGTAAACAAAAAATGTGCGCGCATACATTTTTTTGTCCCCCAAAAATTGTGATTTATGCTGTAAAAATGGGAATTTTCACATTACATTAATTTTCATTCATACACTCTATGTAGTGTTGAACCAATCAGGAAGCAGGAATTACAAATACGCGGAGTGCATTGAAAGTGTCCACTGCACTCCGCGTGTGCGCCGTTCAAATCACGCAGTGCGCGTTTTGTTTTGATTCGTTGTCCAAGATTTGCGGGTTCGCCGATTTTCACTGCGGGTGTTAGCAAACTTGTTAAAGTGTTTTTAGTCGTTTTACATAGATCAAAATTATGCTTAAATTGTGAATTTTTATTTGTATAGTGTCGTGTATGAATTAGGTCAATGCATGCGTATGTTTTGTTTCTCGAAAAATTAGAAAAATCAATGCACTTGCGCAAATGTTGATATGCTCACAATAGCACTCCCCTTCGGGGTCGTGCCATTATTCACACATCAACATCAGCGCGCGTGCATTGATTTGTCCAATTTCTCTCGAAACAACACATACGCATTTATTGACCTATAACTCACTGACAGGCAAGCGCAAAATTAAAATTGTGCGAAATATTAGTTTGGATACCCTTGATAGGCTTGAAAAAGTAATAATTGTACATGAACTTTTGGTTATGTGATACGAACCCCGGCCGTAAATGACCAATGAGCATTTTAGGCGTACATGTGGCACACATACATTGTAGCAGATCAAATATAAATCAGACAGAGTGCTCATCTGGTACAACATGCATGCACCCCCCCTCCCCCTTACCCCATTTGCTATGATCCGCAGCATACAGGCCTGCTGTTGCCTTTATAGTCATCAAATATGCATGTAAGTTATTTTACATTACTGGATAAGCTTAATATGATGTGTGTGCAACATTTAAAGGTTTGCAAACAAATGGTCTTTATAAGCTTATATACTAACTATACATTATAAGCTAATGGACTTGACTAAAGTATAAGTTATAAGCTTATTTGACACATTTCAGCTATATGAATGTAAGTGCAGTATACATGTATCCACATACCTGATCTGCAGACAATAGTGATTCACAATTCACATAAATATAATATGTACCTCTGAAAGAAACCAAAATATCCATCATAATTATGCTCCACAACCTACTGCCATGATCACAGCTACTACAACAATAACAAATTTGAAATGGCAGTTGGTGATTATGTAATGTAACATGTATGCAAATTAGTGAACCACTATTGATATCTATAATAGAACCACTATCCATCTACTCCAACAATAACAGATTTGAAATGGCAGTTGATCATGCGACATGTATGCAAATTAGTGAACCACTATTGATAGAACCACTATATATCCATCTATCAACCACCATCTATATCAATAGCACTCAATGCAACCACTTTGAGCAACCACTATCAGCTCTCGAATGCTATTTCAGGTAAACTAAACCACTATTAGATACCCATTTTAGCACTCGGCCAACCACTAAAAGTGCTCGAGTGCTAAGACACCTGTAAAAACCACTATAATAGCCCTCGACCACTCTATGAATGCTTTGTGAGGGCTGTTATAGCATTCGAGTTGGGCAAGGGTTAGTTTGAGTTTGTTGGCCAGCATCCAGCTTTTGACGTCCGAAAGGCAATGCTCTAGTCGCTCAAGCTTTTCAGCCCTATCAGATGCATCAAACGAACAGTACAGCTGTGTGTCATCAGCGAAAGATAAAACGTTTATTCCGTGGTCTGATATCACATCTTCAAGTGGAGCACTGTACATACTGAAATTTATAGGACCAACAACTGATCCTTGAGGCAAACCGTATATAAGTGGTTTTCCTTGTGACACATGGCGACCAACCACTACTGACTGTTCACGATTAGATAGGTATGATTGAAACCAATTCAGAGCAGTGTCAGAAATACCGTATCTAGCATGCATTCGATTTAGGAGTAAATTATGATCAATTGTGTCAAATGCAGCAGATAGGTCAAGGAGAACGACAACCACTTCTCGTCTGCAGTCCAAGGAATAGAGGAGGTCATTTTGGAGACGTAAGAGTGCTGTTTCTGTACTGCAGTTTGGTCTGTAAGCTGATTGGTGGGGTGCATATAGATCATTGGATGCCAAATGCTGGTGGAGTTGATTACAGACAGCGCGTTCCTCCATTTTTGATAAGAAGCTGAGATTAGAAATCGGTCTAGCGACCCTTATGACTAGCGGGTAGACCCCGATTGATGACCCATGACAATTATGCTTTGAACGTAATACCTCGATCCATTCTAATGGTTGCCATAAGGAGGGTTGGCTGATTTAAATAAGCTCTCTATGTTTTCATTATTTTATCAAGGGAGCATCAGAAGCCACTGGTAGTGGTCGATTTGGACATGGTACTGGACCAATCATTTTTGACGATGTAAGCTGCATAGGAGATGAGGATTCACTATCTGAGTGTAGTCACAGGGGACTAGAGGTACATGACTGTACCCATAATGAGGATGCTGGGATAATCTGTATTCCTGAAGATGATGGTATGTATTGTTGCTAGTTTATTTCAAAACACTTCCTACTCTTACGTGCTGGTTGTAGTGTGTGCTTCCCAAATCTTGTGGCACGATCAGGCAGGCCATATCATATGCATAAGAAAATCTTATATTTTTGAAGCTGCCTCTGTGACATGCTTACTTAGGAGAGGTGTCACGAGCTTGCGTTCAAATTAAATACTTAACAATAAACAAACTTGATTAACAACACTTTAATATAGTAGACACGACATATTATGACATTGGCAACCCAATTATACGCGATTGCGGCGTATAGTGTAGTCATCGATGTTCTGCTGATTGAAGCCTGCCCATGGTAAAATAAAAAGGTACCGGGTTAGTATCCGATACTTACCGGATACTAATCCGATACCACTTGGATACTTTTTTTGGTAGTATCCACAAGTATCCGCGTGCGAACGCCTTTTTGGGTTATATCCCACTAGCGGATACTTTTGTGGATTATAACCCGATGATGTACCGCTGTATTATAATCTAAACTTAGTCTCAAATATCATAATCCAAAAGGTATCCACAGATCACATGACTGACACTAGGTCAGAGGTCACAATTTCAAAAAATGCAAAATGGCAGTTGGATGCATGAACATATAATTTTAGCTGGCAAAAGAATCAAAGGATGATGATGTTTTACCATGTTTATGACAATAACGAAGTTTGGATGCTTGTGGATGACATACATGCACTGCTGTACTACAGGTAAATTACTATAAGCTATTTTTTATTTGCATATCTAGCCTATAGAAGCTTAAACGGTATAATGTATATCCTATAAGCTTACGTTTTGCTTATAATACACTATAGAATACCGTAAGTAAGATGGAATATATTATTAGTATAGGCTATACCTATAACTTTGATAAGGGAACCGTAACAGTGTGTGATATGTTTATAGCAATCTATGTGACAAGAACAGAAATTGCTTAATTATTTTAAATGCATTGAGCAGTTTATGTTGCCAGCCAACACCACTGTTTGGCTGCAAAACAAAAAATGCTACTTTTTGTGATGGGCCATGCATGGTAAGGCTTCAGTTGGCAACACGAGCAAATTAATAATATAGTACTCCTGATATCAGTACATCAGTGCAGTTTGGATACTGGGACAAAGCTGGTCAGGTATAATATGACTTGGTCTATAATATGTCTACTAGAATTATATTGGATATGCTATGTGTGTATACCAAAATGTGCATGATCATGCGTCGCAACTATTGAGGGCTATACAAGTATCCGCTAAAAAGCGGATGATAACCGGATACTATCCCACAAAAAAGTATCCATAAAAGTATCCGCAAAACCCACCGGGTTAGTATCCGATGGCATTTTCACATGCAAATTAGGTATCCATAAAAGTATCCACAGAAAGCGGACTAGTATCCGGTTATAATCCACAAAAGTATCCACAGAAAGCGGACTAGTATCCGGTTATAATCCACAAAACGATCTACTGAATTTTCAAAACCCACCGGGTTATAACCGGATACCTAACTAATTTGCATATATAACCCACCGGGTTATAACCGGATACCAAATTAATAATCGGCGACTGTCTTTACAGGTTTCACCCGAAGATCTTGTTCAGCGTTTGAGTCACGGGCCCTATCCTCAAGTAGTAATATTTCTACTTATCAATGTTTCATAGGAATCTGATAGTTCTGCATCGGTGGTATGGCAGCTAACCTGCTACTACTAGCCCTTCTTCGCTGTTCTCCCCATTTCCCTCTTTGTTTATCCTTTTCCCCGCCACACGTTATCCCGGTTGTTCGTGTTGCCAAGCGCCTTGCGTGTCATATGACACGTGACGCACTGCAGTGCGTTGTCATTCTTGTCTTGTCTATAAACTCCTGACAAGAGGGACTTCCACGCAAGCGACTTGGGTGCGATTCCCAGTGCTGATGCAGCTGGTCTTTCCCCCTAATTTGACTCGGTTTTCTCCCCTAATAGTTTTTTATTTCCAAAACCACACCAAGGGAGTTAGTGTTAATTGTGTATTATTTTCAAAGCTAATTTTACTCTTAAATTAACTAAATAAATCAAAGAAAACATTTTAATTCAATGAATATTGTTATAAGTGTTTTCCCTATAAACTAGTAATGTCTCAAAAATATCTCAAATTTATAAATTTGCAAATCTAGAATACCAAAAAGCTAACACAGTAGTTCAATGAGTTTCCATTGTTTTCTGTACATTTGTAGCATGCAAGGTGTCCAGTGACTTTTGGTGGCTAGTGTATGATCCCCTCCCTTTAATGAGTGTATCAATGTATATTGTCTTGTCTGCTGCTTGGGTTTTTTTTCTATCATTAAAGCAGTGTTTCTATTCTTCCACCTGAAGCACCTCTGTTATGGCTTAGTAAAGCTAACGTCACATCTCTTCCTATTATTATTATTAAACGTTGACTATTAGTTTATATAATGTTATGATTGAATTCATTCTCACAATGTTTTATTTTCTAGGGACTGTAAGATTGGTTGATGGTGATTCAGTAGGATCTGGCCGTGTTGAAATCTTTATTAATGGTTCATGGGGAACAGTTTGTGATGACTCGTGGGATATTCATGATGCAAATGTTGTTTGTAGACAACTGGGATATCATTCAGCCAGTCAAGCCACATCACAGGTACATATGACGACCCTCTATATCAGCGGTTCTTAACCTTTTTGGACCCACAACCCTATCAGACATTTTTGGTCGGTAACCCCCCCCCCCCTCCAATTTTTTTTTGTTTTGTTTTTTTTGGGGGGGGGGTTCTTAGCCTTTTTAGAGCGAATTATTAAATGGTTCCCAAAAGCTATATTTATGACCCCTTCATGACCCCCTGGAAAACCCCAAACAACCCCCATGGGGGTCACAACCCCAAGGTTAAGAACCCCCGCTCTACCGGGTGGTTCAAAAAAAAGTTGACCCAAGTTCAAGGTAATTTTTCAACCACATTTAAAGGTTTAGAGAATTTCTGTTTACTTAGTTTTGATAAGCAGCAAGTTTTGAAATTATCCTGATAAAATGGTACATTTATCTTGATTGGTTCTTCAGATATGGTTCAATACAGAAAGCATGCACAAAACTGCCTTGGCCACGGGAGCGTCCTTTAGTAGAGATGGAATGCACAAAGTGGACTTGCACACGATTGGTCACAAATTGTAAAAATAGGAGAAAAGGAAAAAAGGAGACATCTGAAACATCTGTCTGGTGCTTGACATTACCTACCTATACGTATCTACGTTTCTTTGTTGAATGTGAATGGCACATAAGCATAGAGATTGGGATATTTGTCAGGGCGGGCTTTTCGATTCTGAAACTAGATAGAGCGTGCTGTTTTGTTTAAGACAAAAACTAAATGACGCTCCCGTGGACAAGTCAGTTTTGTACATGTTTTCTGTTATGAACCATATCTGAAGAACCAAACAAGCTAAACATGCCATCTTTTCAGGATAGTTTCAAAACTTACTGCTGATTAAGACAAAGTAACTACAAATTCTCTGAAACTTTAAATATGTTTGAAAAATTACTTTGAACTTGGGTCAACTTTTTTTTGAACCACCCGGTATATTCTTAAATCTTGGATTGGTGAAACCTCCAAATACTTCAACAGAGTTTTGACTGGGTGCGACGGAGGGTGGAGGGGCGGTAGTTGGAGGAATGGAAAGGGCGGGAAAGGGCAGTTATGAATTGGGATGGATCAGTGTTTTCGACAATTTCGGGAAGAGTTTGATCCAAGCGGGGACAGTCCTCATGAAGAAAGAGTTGGCATAAGGGTCAGTTCTTGGGTGATTTTGTTGGAATTGCTGTGCATCACCACGCCTGTTTCTAGATGTCTTCGGTGTAGTGTAGTCCTTGTGGTTGATATATATCTGACCGTTGCTGCCATCCTGAGGGACTTCGGAAAAAACCAGGGGGGCATTCAACTTATTTTGGGTAGGGTGTGCCATCCAGGGTCTCAAAAATGGGGTCTTATTAGGAACTGATTTTCTAAAAAAGTATGGTCTTACGAACTGTTTTTTTCCCCAATTTGTTTAGTAAGAACGCCAATTTTTTCATCAAATGGAAGTTTTGGAAAAGCACTTTGTCCAAATATTTGGGGCTTTCATATTTATTTATTTGGCTGAAATAGGACACCTAACTTAGCCTATTAAATATACCCAAATCACTAGCTATTTCCTATTTGCCATTGTGTAAACAAATTATTACGGGCCGTCTGTGGGGATATCGATTAGCTTCACGTAGATTCCTACACGTAAGATTTTGTTTTTCCGAAGTCATAAAATGCCCTGATATTATCTCCTTTTAACCAGGGCTGTCAACTTTTGGGATTTGCTGGGAGGGAGAGATACATACTCAAAAAAATAATCGTAAAACATGCACAATTTTTTCCCCGTCAGCAGCTGAAATCCTGATAAGTGGGGGTGGGGGGGGGGGGGGGGGGGGTAGGGTAAGGATGATGTTTTCCTCAAATCCGCACGAAAATTGCATGGTCAAAATGGCAAATGTACCCAAAATCGCAAATGTACCGACGGAAGCTAGTATAAAGGTGTTGATACACACTTTAATTGAGGTAATTTTGTTGATGCGGGAGATTTTATATGCTATGCGGGAGTGCGGGAGAAAGAGTGTCTATGCGGGAGATTCCCGCCTAATGCGGGAGAGTTGACAGCCCTGTTTTAACTCCATTTTCATCACTCTATGACAGCTGATATTTGACAAATAATATCTTTATATTGTTAATAATAAACTTCATGTGAAGTCAAACTGTTCAAAAATAGATGAAAACCACGAATTTTTATCAATAGAACGATGAGTGATGAACTCACTGATCGCATTCGTGTTTGCATGTGTTTTCAATGGGTCTGGTGCGGTTTCCGCTCGACCGTAAGATTTTGGTACTGATTCCTTGATTCGTTAAGTACAAATGATGTGGGTTTTTCTCAACCAATCAAAATATATTCAACATGGACATCTCTTAAATACCAAGTGCACAATTATAGGTATGAGATGTTTACGTTACTTATTTCCAGAGATTCAGCGAACTGAAAACATGCCCCGTAAAACCCGTACACTTGGTGAATTTGACAATCATTTTGTTAATCTTTACAGTGTGAGGGAATCGTGAAATAATAGGATGGCAGAAGGAAAATATTAAATGATGCGGTCATAATTTTTAATTGTTTTTTTTAAATATACAATAAAGATTTTTAAGAAAGAAAATGACTTAAGCTTTATGTGGACACCGGTATGGCATTCATACGTTATACACAGCTCAAGCTAGCTCAGTACAAACACTGTTGGTTGAGATGCGTCTTATACCAGTATACAGCATCAATTATGTTGTATTGCGTGTGGTCTCGCTGTGCGTAAAGTGCCCCATGAATTCAATATGGGAACGCAAATGTTCATGATTTTTGAATTTTCAATAAAATGGGATCCTTAAGAGCTGATGCAGGCTCAAAAGGGAGGGGGTCTTTTAAGAGCGAGCAGAAGAGGGTAAAAAAGGGGGTCGTCTTCAGGGTGGTACCCCTTTCCAATATCAGTTCCTACCATAGTCTGTGGTGAGGGGGCGGGGGGGGGGGGGTAGTTGTGTGTTTGTTGTGGACTGAAGAGAAGAGGCATAAGCTAAGGGGTCGTCCATAATTTTCGCCATTTTCAGTTACGTACAAAGCGTACGTAAGAGGGGGGGAGGGGGTCGAAATATACCCCAACCGTACGTAACTTAAATGGCGATCTTGAGAGGCGGGATTTATTTTTTAAAGTACAAAATAAAATAAAATTTCGCCATTTATTGCGTACGTAACTAGAGGGGGGGAAGGGGGTAAAAAGTTACGTACGCTCTGTACGTAAGTGAAAATGGCGATAATTTTGGACGACCCCTAAGTTAAAAGAACAAAGCCTCCTACACATCTAAATGCAAATTGCAATTAATTCCAGTACATTTATCAAAAAATTGTGCAGTCGTAAAATATAAGTAATCTCCAGGTGAATTATATGGACCACATCAGTGGCACCTCATAACTCAGTTCAGTAAAACAAAATTGTGATAGTGTAACACAAATCTATTATTGTTCCTGATAACTTGTTTCACACCTACAGGCAAGTTTTGGTGAAGGCTCTGAAGAGATACACCTAGATAATGTACACTGTGAAGGGACAGAGCCAGATCTATTGCATTGTCAATACATAGAGGATCATGATTGTTACCATAGGGAAGATGCTGGTGTAGTTTGCAACTCATACAGTAAGACAATTACCTATCAGTTCCAAATTGGCGAGAAGTATGTGGATTTTATTACTGAATAGCACAATTGTATTTGCTGTGCACATTGCTAGAGCTATATGTTTCAATGCATTGAGATTATACCATTTGTTTAGACTTAAGGCTGGTGTCAACCCTGTTTGGCGCCAAATTATCAAGCACTGTAACTTTTAAATTATAAATGTGATGTACATAAAAGTATACATTTTTTGTAATGAAATGAGTCAGAGAATCCATTTTTGGTATCAAATTTTACTAAAATTAGTGTTTTTTACATTTTTGCCCAAAAATCACCTTTTTGGCGTCAAAATTTTTCAGACAACCTAACAATATCAGTTTTTGATTAAAAATTCCAAAATGTCACCAAAATCATCTGAAGTCAATTATCTAGGAGCGAATTTTTTTTTTTGGCTTAAAATTTGTTTGTTTTGAAAATATTGACCAAAAAGTGCCAAAAATTAGATTTTTGAGATAAAAAACATTTTTTTGGCACTTTTTGGTCAATATTTTCAAAACAAACAAATTTTAAGCCAAAAAAAAAAATTCGCTCCTAGATAATTGACTTTAGATGATTTTGGTGAAATTTTGGAATTTTTAATCAAAAACTGATATTGTTAGGTTGTCTGAAAATATTTGACGCCAAAAAGGTGATTTTTGGGCAAAAAATGTAAAAATCACTAATTTTAGTAAAATTTGATACCAAAAATGGATTCTCTGACTCATTTCATTAAACAAAATGTATACTTTTATGTACATCACATTTATAATTTAAAAGTTACAGTGCTTGATAAATTTGGCGCCAAACAGGGTTGACACCAACCTTAACTAATAACTGATAGAGAGATGATTATGATGATGACATTTATTTCATTGATTACAACATTTATATTAACTGATGCATTGGCTGAATTAGCCTCAAATTATTCTTAACACTTTACACGCGGCTATTTTAGTACAGCTTACTGAACCAATACTAGGCATGTTTGTACTTATTTCAATGCATTTCTCATGGTGATTCCAAATATAGTAATGAAATCCAATCGTTTTTTGATATTTTTGAAACATTTGTAAAATTTAGAACGGTTGTCTGAAGTCGCCTGCCGTGTGGGAAGTGTTATACCACTCAAAAATTTAGGTCACTAAATAAATATTGTCCTTATATCTTTACAGCTGAGATTCGACTTGTTGGTGGACGCACAAGCAACGAAGGTCGGGTGGAAGTTGGAAATGGCAGAGAATGGGGCGCAGTATGTGGTCATCACTGGAATATAAACAATGCATTGGTAGTCTGTAGAGAATTAGGATTCAGTGGTGCAATTGCAGCATACCCTGGCGGGCATTTTGGAGAAGGAAACGGACCAATAATATTTGATCATTTCCATTGTAGCGGAGAAGAGGAATCCATTTTTGACTGTTTATATAGAGTTGCAGGAAGTAATTGCAGTCATGGTGATGATGCCAGTGTAATATGTGTGCCTAATGGTATGTAAAGGTTAATAATAATGATAAGGCTATAATATATTAAAACAATCATTTGTCTCAAAGCTCCCGCGCGCGTTAGTTAATTGATGCGCGTTAGAAAAAAGAAGAAAGAAAAAATTTCACAGATTTTTCAGATTTTCATTGATCACGTCATTTTAAATACAAAAAGGTCACTTTTACAAGGATTTCAATATTTTATATTTAAAAAAACACAATAACTTAAAAAACGCATTCCGCATTAGGTTTTAAAAAACTAAAGAGCTTTGAGACAAATGATTTTTTTAATATAGCCTAAGAATAATAATTATGATAACAGTGCCATGAAGTAAAAAATGAGTCTAAAGTTGAAACTATCACATTTTTTCACATTTTCTACTGGGTTGTGTTGGGCATGTGCAATACGACATATTGCAGAAACCCCAATGAGAATGGACATCTACTTTCAGAAATAGAAATTCTATCCTTTGTTTCGTTATATCTCAAAATATTAATTTTGCGACTTCCGACTCATATTGCTTGATCACATCACATATAGCGCTGCTTACCAAATATGATCACAGACAGCGCTTAACAAAAATATAACATAAAAACAACACACCATACCCCAGGCATACAAAAATGGAATAGAAAGACATTTTTGACATTTTATTTTATTTGACATTCACCAAACATGTAGGATGGTTAAAATATGTACAAAGGCAAGCAAACAAACAAACAATATTTATACACAATATGTGATGCAGCACATCAAAAGGGGGGACTGTGTATTTTTCAAGATATAGATGAAAAATAAAGAAAATAATCCAATTTAAGGAGTCATTTTCACTCATAAAATCTGAATGCCTTGATCAATCTTTATAAATTTGGTGTCATTTTAAAGCTTAAAAAATGCTCTGAGAGCCCACATAATAAACTCAAAATATGACTTCACCTAAAAAGACCACCCTTTTGATATGCTATTAAGAGCACACATAATAAATTCAAAATTGAGTTCACCTGAAAAGTCCACTCAAATACCCTAATTGTCGGGGTTGATGATTTTGGCACCCCTGCCTGCGTATCCAAATGGATTCTTGTATCTATCACTTCTGTTTGTCTTTGTCATCCTTTTGCCTTTATTCAATAAAATATAATCCAATTTTGTTTTATTTTTATATAACAGTTCGCATAGTTGATGGTCCCTCTCCAAATATAGGCAGAGTAGAGGTTTACCATGACAACCATTGGGGAACTGTTTGTGACGACTGGTGGGATATGAGGGAAGCAAGTGTAGTGTGTCGTCAGCTTGGTTTTAGCTCTGCCCTGTTTGTCACTTTTGCATCACGGTTTGGAGAAGGTAGCGGACCGATTCATTTTGACGATATGGAGTGTAGTGGGATGGAGAGCGCCCTCACAGAATGTGATCATAGTGGTTTAGGGAATACTAACTGTGGGCATCATGAGGATGCAGGAGTTATTTGTTCACTTCCAGGTAAGATGGGTTCATAATGAATCATTCACCAACAAAATCCTAAATCAACTTTCTGAATTTCTTATCATTAAAAAAAATGATCTTGCTTTTTTTAATTGGCTGTTTTAACTATTCCTTGATGTTCATGCATCTTATGGATACAATGGAATACTATGATCTATACTGGCAATATTGATCTTCAAGTTGCCGAATTCTACAGAATTGTTTCCACAAGTCCCATCTATTTCATGCAATAGTTGATGAATATGTGTGCCATAAATATGACACAGAAGAGTCAAGTGCCTTGAAGTTGAAGAGAATCAAACAGTATTTTAATGTATCCTTATTAAGAAAATGTGATTTCATCTGTAATTAGTATTTTTTACACTGAGTTTCACATTTAACACCATCATATAGGGCCTCTCTCTCTAGAGCCAAAAGTGTTCTGCTTTGTAAATTTCAAATTCTGCTTTGAAAGATTCAACTTGTGCTTTCTGCGGTTCAATTTGAGCTAAACACACCTTCATCCAGTATGAGCATTTCCTTTGTTGTATAATTGTGAGTGTTTAGACCAGGGTAAACATTAAATTTTGATGAAAATATCAGGAGAAAAAAAAAATGAAATTCTGCATTCTAAAAGAGAAAGCAGATAATGCCATTTATTTATAGTATACATATATTGCCTGCAATCAGAGCATGATAAATATGATTGACTAAATGTGATCTTCAATCACTTGTCAGTGCAGTACTAGTATTTGTTTTGACATCGCCACACAGCCCTATCACATTCCATGAACATCTTTTCAGGTCTATAATAGTCAGGCCAACTTACAGAAATAAAGACAACACAAGGTTATAGCTACATGTATAGCATGATTTGAATGATGCCCTAATGAGGTTAGAATAGGCATTTTAGCACATTTTGCTAAAACTGGATTCTACAACTTGGTTAAATTCAATAATTGCAATTTTTTAAAGTAAGAGGCTCGAGCACCGAATTCACTTTTAGCGGTGTGATCCAGCAGTCAAGCTTCACCAACTGTAGCCACAATCATGGTAATGCTCGATTGCTCGATGAAACCAATAAATGCATACTCATGATATTTCATCCTCCTATTTTAGCGGAGATGTGATCATAAATGTTTTCTCTTCTATTTATCAGTACGTCTGATTGATGGGTCTACCGCATCATCTGGCACAGTAGAAGTGTATGCTAATGGAGTCTGGGGTACCATATGTGATGATGAATGGAGCAGAATAGACGCCAATGTCGTATGTCGTCAACTACATTATGGTGTGGCAACTACTGAAACAACAAACGCAGCATTTGGACATGGATCTGGGCCGATACTACTTGATGATGTTAACTGTGTAGGAAATGAATGGACTTTGTTTAATTGTTCACATGCTGGGATTGGTACTAATAATTGTCAGCATTCAGAAGATGCTGGAGTAGTATGTGCTGAACCTTCTAATGGTAAGCAGGCTTGGATGGGATTGGTACTAATAAATGTAAGCATTCAGAAGATGCTGGAGTAGTATGTGCTGAACCTTCTAATGGTAAGCAGGCTTGGATGGGATTGGTACTAATAATTGTAAGCATTCAGAAGATGCTGGAGTAGTATGTGCTGAACCGTCTAATGGTAAGCAGGCTTGGATGGGATTGGTACTAATAATTGTAAGCATCCCTTATCGTAATACACAGCCTTCGAACACTCTTCATCATAATATTCGAAACATAGCATTCGAATACTATTTGAATGCTATTTACAAATAGCCTTCGACTTATTTTGCATTGGTTGAATGCTGTAGATATAGTCTTCGAATACTATATACACCCTTCGAAGACTGTATAGTCTTCGAATACCCTTCGAATACCCTTCCTCTGAGCCGAAATATTTAAATGAGATATGAAGACTATTATTGAATGGTATGCAATACCATTCGAAGACTATTCAATACCATTCGAAGACTATAAAATACCATTCGAATGGTATTGTATAGTCTTCGAATGGTATATATGAATACCATTCGAAGACTATACGATACCATTCGAATGCTATAATGGGTTATACGATACCATTTAGCAACTCTGAAATCAAATTGTTGCCATACTATGCATTGGCTACGTACCGCTCTTTATACACAGCAGGGCTATCTCAGGATACATGCACCTTTGGGGCACTCCTCCACAGCCACTAACAATTCACAATCCTTAATTACTCACCTAATACCAATGCACCCCAAATCATGTTAGTTAAATCATCATGCATGTGCATTGTCAATTACCTGAAGTAGACTGCAGAATTCAGCAATGTAGCATTCATTCCACTGGTAAGTTAGCTAGCTTAAGCTTACTAATTTTACACATTTTAGCCATTTTACTACCATCAGCATTACAGTGCAACAATTCACTACTCTAGATAATAATATGATCATCTACATCCAAATAAAATGATAATGCCTTGAATAGAAGGCAATATACATGATTCCATGCAGCCTGCATGCAACAACACCAACTGCCATGTTCCTCAGCAAATTTGAAATGACAGTCTTGGTCATGTGACCACATAGCCTTCGCATCTAATTATAATTGAAGGGTATACAATACCATTCGAATGGTATAATACCATTCGAAGGGTATACCAGTGTTATACCATTCGAACACCATTCAGGTCCACTAAAATTGAAGACTATGATTGCCCGAATGCTATTGAATGGTATAAAACCAGTATAATACCCTTCGAACGTTGTTCGAAGAGTATTCGAAGACTATAATACCATTCATGTTGGGTAAGGGATTCAGAAGATGCTGGAGTAGTATGTGCTGAACCTTCTAATGGTAAGCAGGCTTGGATGGGATTGGTACTAATAATTGTAAGCATTCAGAAGATGCTGGAGTAGTATGTGCTGAACCGTCTAATGGTAAGCAGGCTTGGATGGGATTGGTACTAATAATTGTAAGCATTCAGAAGATGCTGGAGTAGTATGTGCTGAACCTTCTAATGGTAAGCAGGCTTGGATGGGATTGGTATTAATAATTGTAAGCATTCAGAAGATGCTGGAGTAGTATGTGCTGAATCTTCTAATGGTAAGCAGGCTTGGATGGGATTGGTACTAATAATTGTAAGCATTCAGAAGATGCTGGAGTAGTATGTGCTGAACCGTCTAATGGTAAGCAGGCTTGGATGGAATTGGTACTAATAATTGTAAGCATTCAGAAGATGCTGGAGTAGTATGTGCTGAACCTTCTAATGGTAAGCAGGCTTGGATGGGATTGGTACTAATAATTGTAAGCATTCAGAAGATGCTGGAGTAGTATGTGCTGAACCGTCTAATGGTAAGCAGGCTTGGATGGGATTGGTACTAATAATTGTAAGCATTCAGAAGATGCTGGAGTAGTATGTGCTGAACCTTCTAATGGTAAGCAGGCTTGGATGGGATTGGTATTAATAATTGTAAGCATTCAGAAGATGCTGGAGTAGTATGTGCTGAATCTTCTAATGGTAAGCAGGCTTGGATGGGATTGGTACTAATAATTGTAAGCATTCAGAAGATGCTGGAGTAGTATGTGCTGAACCTTCTAATGGTAAGCAGGCTTGGATGGGATTGGTACTAATAATTGTAAGCATTCAGAAGATGCTGGAGTAGTATGTGCTGAACCGTCTAATGGTAAGCAGGCTTGGATGGGATTGGTACTAATAATTGTAAGCATTCAGAAGATGCTGGAGTAGTATGTGCTGAACCTTCTAATGGTAAGCAGGCTTGGATGGGATTGGTACTAATAATTGTAAGCATTCAGAAGATGCTGGAGTAGTATGTGCTGAACCTTCTAATGGTAAGCAGTATTGGATGGGATTGGTACTAATAATTGTCAGCAATCAGAAGATGCTGGAGTAGTATGTGCTGAACCGTCTAATGGTAAGCAGGCTTGGATGGGATTGGTACTAATAATTGTAAGCATACAGAAGATGCTGGAGTAGTATGTGCTGAACCTTCTAATGGTAAGCAGGCTTGGAGTATCGATGGTTGACAACCAGTAGGCCTTAACTCACTTTTGATCATTTTGAGATATTGGTATTAAAACAAACCTTGTCACCCAAAGATTCAAAGGACCAAAAAGATTTAAATAAAAAACAGCCCCATTGGAGTTAAATCCCACATCCTAATTCATTTGTACACACAACTCAATGGAACAAAAAATATTATTAAAGTTCTGGTTGTAAACCCTCAATATGGGGGATGAGGTTTTATAAATAATGCGCATATTCCTCTAACATCAGTCGGATTTTGCATCATGATATTGTTTAATCAATTTCAAATATGGCTACCCATATGAAAGCTTTTAAATTACACAAAACATGTGTCTTTGTGACAAACACCAATAATGTTCTAATTTTACATCTTTCTTATGCTTTGCATATTTTATTTGTATTGTACAGATATCCTACGATTGGTTGGCGGGCAATCAGATCATGAAGGAAGAATAGAAGTGTTACACAACGGTGAATGGGGCACCATTTGTGATGATGAATTTGACATCAGGGATGCTAATATAATATGTCGACAGCTAGGTTATCCATCCGCATTAAAGGTGTATGGCAATGCACATTTTGGTGAAGGAAGTGGAGAGATTGTCTTTGATATTCTAGAGTGTATTGGTACAGAGAGATCAGTTGGTGATTGTCCTCGTGCAGATTCTCATGATTGCAATCATGGGGAAGATGCTGGTGTACTTTGTGCACCAAAAGGTAAAGTTATGAAATTTCAATCTGGCCCTTCAGCATGTATAAAGTAATACTTCCTATGCATAACCTTATGGGCAGTCTTTTTCAAACATGTTCAAGGGCCAAAATTGCCATCATGGGGAAGATGCTGGTGTACTCTGTGCACCAAAAGGTAAAGTTATCAAATCTAAATCTGGCCCTTCAGCATGTATTAAGTAATACTTTCTATGCATAACCTTTGGGAAGTCTACTTAAAACATGTTCAAGGGCCAACATTGCAATCATGGTGTACTTTTTGCACCTAATGGTAAAGTTATTAAATCTCAATCTGGCCCTTTAGCATGAATACTTCCTATGCATAACATTTGGGCAGTCTACTTTAAACATGTTCACGGGCCAAAATTGCAATCATGGAGAAGATGCTGTGCACCAAAATGTAAAGTTATCAAATCTCAATCTGGCCCTTCAGCATGTATAAAGTAATACTTTGTATGCATAACTTTTGGGAAGTTTACTTTAAACATGTTCAAGGGCCAAAATTGCAAAAGGTAAAGTTATCAAATCTCAATCTGGCCCTTTAGCATGAATACTTCCTATGCATAACATTTGGGCAGTCTACTTTAAACATGTTCACGGGCCAAAATTGCAATCATGGAGAAGATGCTGTGCACCAAAATGTAAAGTTATCAAATCTCAATCTGGCCCTTCAGCATGTATAAAGTAATACTTTGTATGCATAACTTTTGGGAAGTTTACTTTAAACATGTTCAAGGGCCAAAATTGCAAAAGGTAAAGTTATCAAATCTCAATCTGGCCCTTTAGCATGAATACTTCCTATGCATAACATTTGGGCAGTCTACTTTAAACATGTTCACGGGCCAAAATTGCAATCATGGAGAAGATGCTGTGCACCAAAATGTAAAGTTATCAAATCTCAATCTGGCCCTTCAGCATGTATAAAGTAATACTTTGTATGCATAACTTTTGGGAAGTTTACTTTAAACATGTTCAAGGGCCAAAATTGCAAAAGGTAAAGTTATCAAATCTCAATCTGGCCCTTTAGCATGAATACTTCCTATGCATAACATTTGGGCAGTCTACTTTAAACATGTTCAAGGGCCAACATTGCAATAATAGGGAAGATGTTTCTGTACTTTGTGCACCAAAAGGTAAAGTTATCAAATCTCAATCTGGCCCTTCAGCATGTATAAAGTAATACTTTCTATGCATAACCTTTGGGAAGTCTACTTTAAACATCCCTTACCAAAGAAGATTGCTTAATAAGCAATCAACAAGCAATCAACAAGCAATCACAAGCAATCGGCTAACAATCATAATCTTTTAAGTCATCCTGTTAAAAATCATTGTTGTTTAAGAAATCCTGTTAGCAATCATTGCTTTATAAGGAATCCTGTTAACAATCATACAGCAAATTAAGCATCATGTGAACATCCTACAAAATTAAGGCATCATTTTAGCAATCACATTTACTGCAAGCAATCACACTATAAGCAATCACACTAAGCCATCACTTTACCTAAACAATCATGGCAATAAGCAATCAACTCAACTCTGACCTTTAACCTTCAAGATCACATGATCATCACCAAGATCACATGATCATCACCAACTGACAATTCAAATTTGCTGTTTTCTAGCTGCATGTTGTGCAGTTATTGTGATGTGGAGCATGCAGTGGATATTTTGGTTTCTTTATAAGGTATTTGGCATTATTATGTGAATTGTGAATGTCTATAGTATTTAGTAGATCTATGGATAGAATATTTCACTAAGCAGAGGGCTGACATGTGTAAAATATGTATTTAGTACGCTTACACAAGTAAGCTTAATAAGCTTACATTATATGGATAGACCATATCATAATATTTGCAAGCCTCTAACAATTTGCATTTAAAATACTCCAGTGTTTTAATCAGCAGGGTTGTCTCTAAGAAGTTAGACAGATATCACCTATACCACCAGGTCATGTGCACGATCAAAATATGATGGATTTTTCGTATTGGTATGGTGGAATAGGTCTTACTCTTATGGTATTAAACATATTGAAATATGCAATTTTCCCGGCAATTTTTAAAATAATTAAAAATACAATTTGTATTGTGGGCTATTTGGGCTATTTTGCCCATTTCTAAGAATAAAATATGTTAAAATATGCCCTGTTCTTCCAATGGGCAATTCCATAGATTGGTGATATGACCTGAACATTTTAAATTCAATTTGGATACTTATTACCCATTTCATTTTATTGTATACACTTGTAGGTATATGGTACAATCAAATGTTTGAATGATTTGTTTGTAAATTTCAAGAAATGATCGTCGGAAGTTGGAAAATGTTTTTTTCATAAAAAATAAGTGAAAAATGTGTGTTCAGGTTATGTTGACCTCTTACATTTAACATTAACTGTAAATATAAATATTTGTTGATTTCTGAAATGCATAATACCTTAGTTTCAAGTTACCAACTATGAAAAATACCTATGCATTGACACAAGTTGGGAGGAATCTCCTGTGTATCCGATGGTAGTTAGAAATGTAACGTGAGTAACGATAAACATCAAATAGTTGTCCTACTCAATTGTTTTTTGCTTTTTCCTTCTCACTCGCAAGTCATGTCTTGTATTGCAATTCTAATTGCATATAAAGTTAGTGCTGGGTCTTGTGTAACTACTGCAGAAAAAATAAATCTGTTTCGCTTGTTCTTCTAAAAAATATGGCACTTCCAAAAGTGTAACGTAGCGAAAAAGCGTAACGTGAGTAACATGGAATTGCCCCAATGACTCAAAAGTATAAAAGATATATTAGAGGACTTGAGTGTTGCAAGTATGTATTTAATACATAACTTGTATATCTTTCTTTCTTTACTGACAGGTAATACCAACTCGTCAACTCTATTTTTGTATCTTATTTTTGGCTCTGGCAACACTGGAAGTTTTATAATATTAAAAATGTATGTCTTTTACCCAAATTTAGCACGTAATATCAATTTATTAGAACTGATTGAGAGAACTGCAAACTGTTTGGGCAATTATTTAGGGATAAGACAGTGTAGTACGATTTTTCTGAAAATGACAAATACTGAAATTAAAAACCTTCGGTTTTCTGGGAGTTTTGGCAACACTTAAAACTATACTGATTTCTATCCAAATATGTTAAACAAGTTTATACGCAAACTATTCACTCATAAAACATACTTATAATCTGTGGCGTTAAGATTCATCAAGTCCCTGTTGCATTCATTGGATGTAAACAACGGTCACCTCATTTATAGGCATCGTGGATGCACACATGGAGGAAAGAAAATCCGATGTTTAAAATATTTTTTGGTCTCGGCATGTGGTGCAGATTGAGAATGATCATTGACCTGCTTAATATAATGTGCATATAATTATGGGATATCAACAATTTAAGCGCACTGTTCGTTGTATATCTTTTAATAACGTTTCCATGTAACCTTTTGAAAACGTGAAAATAACCATGTTTAAATTATTAAGTCTTACAAGATGTTTTAAATACGTTTTAAAAACATGTTTAAAACGATCTAAAAACATGTTTTTTAACACATTCTAAAAACATTTCACAAACACGAAACCTAATTAAAACCAAAATAAAACGTTTTGAAAACCAATATTAGGTAATTGATAATTAATTAATAATTAACTGGCAATTTAAATAACAATTCAATAATTTGGCTTTATATTAACATTCTCCAACAAAATTGTTCATGTGTTTGTGAAGTAATGTTCTTATTTGCCATTTAATTATGAAATGATGCATGTTGCAGATTGAATAACTTTATGAAAGGAAATAAATATACAATCCATAGTGTACCAAACCAATATAACCCAGGTAAGTGCTCATGGGTGGAATTGCCCAATTTTTTAAAACGTTTCGTAAAAAACGAAACTTATGGTCCAGGACCATAATATTATATGATGCCTTAATTTAAGCAATTGATGCCTTAATTTAAGCAATCGATGCCTTAATTTAAGCGATCGATGCCTTATAATGATGCCTTGCATTAAGCAATCGATGCCTTATATGATGCCTTGTCCTTAAGATTGTTTAGCTCATTTAAATATTTCGGGCCGTATGATGCCTTACCGATTGCTTATAAGTAATCGCGACAATATAAGCCATCGATTGCTTAATATAAGCAATCATTCAAGCAATCGATTGCTTAATATAAGCAATCATAAAAGCAATCGATTGCTTAATATAAGCAATCAAATAAGCAATCAATTAATATGATGCCTTAATATAAGGCATCATATGATACATTGATTGCTTAATGAGCAATCTATTGCTTAGCTCATTTAAATATTTCGGGCCGTATGAGGCCTTAGCGATTGCTTATAAGTAATCGGTACAAACAAGGCATCGATGCTTTAGTGATGCCTAAGGTGATTGCTTAGCGATTGCTTGTTTTTTGGGTAAGGGATGTTCAAGGGCCAAAATTGCAATCATGGGGAAGACGCTGGTGTACTTTGTGCACCAAAAGGTAAAGTTATCAAATCTCCATCTGGCCCTTCAGCATGTATAAAGTAATACTTCCTATGCATAACCTTTGGGCAATCTACGTTAAACATGTTCAAGGGCCAAAATTGCAATCATGGGGAAGATGCTGGCATACTTTGTGCACCAAAAGGTAACGTTATCAAACAAGTAATATATGAGGGTCATAGTTCTACCTCTTCCCTCATACCGTACTGACGCGTGTATAGTCCCATACTTGATTTAAGTCCCACCCTATTTGAGCTTATATTTCAGACTAGGATGGGCACCCGTCGTAAGTCCCAGGGGTAAAAAGTAAGGTACAAGTCTTAGAAAAATTACTTTCAGTAACTCAGCCGGACACAAACATCATTGAACTTTATTAAAAGTAGGCATGAGTTATCCCCATGCAATTTCTCTTACGTGACACGGATCATTCTATAATACGTGCGTATTAAACGGTCCCATATCATCCCGCACTCCATTAGGGTCTGGGAGTACAAACCCAAGTGTAGCGTTTGATTTAACTGGCGTAGGATCTCGAAATGCGACACACTTTTGAAGATTTGCAATGCTATTGCACAAATATGTAGCGAAAACTGAAGCAAAAAGATTCCCTACTTGATATTTGATCACGTACCATCAAAGCCAAACTAACAAAGATAGATTTTCATCTTCAAATAACTAGAAAAAGTATGATAAATCCTGACTCGATCGGCAGTTAATATTCCGTTTTCGTTAGAGTAAAAATTGCCATTGCTTTACACCAGATGCGCAAAAAAAATTCTGTCGGTTTAAAATTAACAAAATGGGCGGATTTCTGCACAAGTCGGAGGATATAATAATCATGACGTCACTTCTGATGCTAGTCTTGTTCTCGTGCTGCCGAGTGTTACGAAAAGGAGCCAATCAAAATGAAAATAAAACTAGTGGTGCACCAAGGATACAAGGAATCATAATAAATAAATAAATAACAAAATGGCGCGTGATCGTAAGAAGATGTAAACAATTACGAAATCCATCGTAACTCGTGAGCGAAATAATGCCTGTATTTCCTTGTGTTTTGTTACTAAAATTTGTTAGTTCAAATTGTAAAATCTATATTTTAATTTTCATGCACACATGGGCACCCGATTTAAGACCCACCCCTAATTTAGGTATATTTTGGGGTAAAAAAAGGTGGGACTATACACGCGTCAGTACGGTAATATGAATGACAGCCTCATGACATTCGATGTGATTAAATGGTGGAAAATGGTGGATGTTACAATCTAAGTGTGGATAGGTTTGCGCTAGAAATTGGCAGCACCCTAGTTGATGCGACATGATTCTGATGATTCACCAGCAGCAAAATCACAGCGCTTTGAGCCACTTTGGAAAAGGCGCTATATAAATACTGATTATTATTATTATTATTATTATTATTATTATTATAGCTCTGATAGCTATACATTCATAGTAAATGATAATTGATATCTGTTTCACTTTTGCTCTGGTGCGGGCAAAGCCAGAGAGAGATTTTGGACAATGGAAATGGAAAATTACCCTCAAAATAGGTACACTTTGTTTGTTTTTTCTCCGTATTGTACGAGTAGATATAAGTGCACAATTTTTATATTGAAAATAGAAAAACGGAAGATATCTAAATATAATATGGTATTATCATGTATAAATAGGATTGTAAGCATTCATGATGAGTTCCATGACATCAGAAATAAAGGAATGAACAATTCTGAAAGTGTGATACATAATTTGAAAGCATAAAAATCAGCAATTCAATCTGAAATTGACTCCAAAAATATTTTTCAATCTCTATCCTTTAGTTAGCTCCATATTGGCAAACCTCCTTACAGCAGCAAGCTAACACAACGGATTGTGGGTGTATACTATTTCAAATGATGAACAGTGCATCATGTGTTGTGTGCAAATACTGCAATTAGTCACTTACGCTTGGATTTGGGCACAGATATGTAAAACACATATTTCTCACCAATTTGGAGCTAATAAACTTGACTACAATTTTGAAAGAACAGGTCTCATAGCTAGTCTTAGAATCCAAATCCAAAATGAAGTAAGTACATTTCTTAAACAACTAAAATGTCTGTGTGCCCCAAAACAACTTATGAGACCTGGTCTAAATGAAGACTATAGTCCTCCCAGACAGGATCTGTTTATCTAAGACCTGGTCTAAATGAAGACTATAATCCTCTCAGACAGGATTTGTTTATCTATCGAGGAGCTCATTCTGCAGTATTAATTAAAGGTAGATGTTCCGATTTTCAACTTGAAGTTTTCTATTCTACATGAAAGTAAAGTAAAGTAAGTAAAGACTCGCGCCGAGCAAAGCTCGCGCGCGGAGTGCCCATCTCTCTTTCATTAGCGTTTGGGCCAGACTCCCCATGTAATACTTGGCTGTGGGGGGTTCGCCACTCCTCCCGCACAGCGAGTCTGTTTTACTTCCCAACATGAATTAATGCCGGTACCCAATTATACACCTGGGTGAAGCGTGGCAAGTGCGGTAAAGTGCCTTGCCCAAGGACACAACACGTTGGCACCAACGGGGCTCGAACCCACAATCTTTGCATTGTGGAGCGAGGGTGAATCCGCTGGACCACACGCGCCCGACATGAAAGGTCATCCTTAAAAAAGTTGTGTTCCAAAGTTTGAGTTGCATAGCTCTAATGGTTCTTATTTTAGACGCACAAGATGCTGTGAACTGTACCCAGTGAGTAGTACACAAACTATATCGGTGGTTACCACCATTCGCGGTAATTCGACGTTATTTCATCGATTTCTCCGTAATTATACCGATTTAGGCAGTCAAATTTCAGTATGATGATGAGAAAAATACGAGCTTTCATATGATATGAAAATCTCCGTATGTTTGAAATAATTCTGTGTTACGAAAATGTGATCGGGTCATCTACCTTTAAGTAATTCACCCTCAATCATGCTATTCAAATTCTGCCTTTTATTATAAGATCTTACTCACTTCTAATCTTATTAATGTTACAGTTGGCCTGATAGGTGACCAACTAGCACATAGAGGCATTGTGAAAATTTACCACAACTACGCATGGGGTACAGTTTGTGATCATAACTGGGATATCAACAACGCCAATGTCGTCTGTCATGAGCTTGGTTATCCAGGCGCTAGTACTATCCCATGGATTGCAGATAGAACTGCAGGCTTTGGTGATATAGTTCTTGATGATGTACAGTGTGTGGGAGATGAAGACAGTATATTTGATTGTCCCCATGGAGAGATTGGTGTGCACGATTGTGAGCAATCGGAAGATGCATCGGTTGTGTGTCAATCAAAAGGTAAGGCAATTATAGTTTTCTTTTTTTATGTTTTTAGATTCAAATATTGTATCAATTTGATAAAAGCCATGACTATTCAGGGTTGTCAGTCTTTAGAAAATTTGATTTAAAAAAAATTATGAGTCAAAATTTATTCGGGTTTTTAAAGTTCATATTCCCGATTTAAAGAGCAAATTAATGAGATTTTAGGATTTGAACCATTTCAGGATTCTGAGTAATACTAACTGCTGGCATCTCTAATAAGCACAGATGTTCGAAATCTCATTTTAATGATATGATTTTATATAGTCAAATATTAAATTTAAAAAATCACTAACCAGCCTTTATCTTGTAACTTTTTCAGTTCGATTGAGCGGTGGTGCCACTCACCATGAAGGCCGTGTAGAGGTCTATGCGGATGGCATATGGGGTACAGTTTGTGATGATAACTGGGATATTGATGATGCACATGTCGTGTGTAAACAACTGGGTTACCCAGAGGCTATCGAGGCATTCTCTAGGGCTCATTTTGGTGAAGGAGAGGGGGCCATTTTACTAGATGATGTATCGTGTACGGGTTCGGAGAAAGATTTGACGGAATGCGCTACACAGCCGTTACATCAACATAACTGTGGACATTCAGAGGACGCAGGAGTAAGATGTGCTTATAATTGTAAGTCTTGTTCTGTTGACCATTCTTTGTGGATTTTTGTGGTATGAGTTTGGCTGTCCTATGATGTTTTGTATGACATGTTTTGATATAGGTAAACGTTTATTCTAACTGAACTTAAAAAAGATGTACAAGCTATTTATAGTGCAAATCTGGGAACATTCTGTAGGGTTAGTGCAAAGAATTATAACTCAATATTTGTCAACCTCAACCTTCTTACTCACACCACCATCACAGTTTTAATTACATTTGATTGTATTCTTCTCATAGCAAATAAACATGCAATATAATAGACAAATAGCTGGGTTCAGAGGAACATAGGCGGCAGAAGCAGGGTGGTGGAGGGGTTGTGACCCCCTCCCCCCTACCCTAAAATGTCACAACCCCCTCTGCAACCCCCCTACTCTGCTGCCAGTACATGTACAGGTTCAAGTGAGTACTGTTGAATTACTACTGAAGTACCATCAAAATAACTGCATAGTACCAGTAACTCTGCTGCTATACAACTACTTCGGTTGTAGTTGTACCGCACAGGTACTGTATATAGTTCCTAGGTGATAAGCATTCTTGATCTGTACAGGTACTGGCAGCTGAGTAACCATGATGCCAGCCATAAGAAAATGGCTGTGTATTTGCAGTTTGTGTGAATATATACTTTTTTTATTGATAACTTTTATTTGAGCCTGTGTGAACGATGTCCATTGGTTGTCATAAACTTCCTTGAATTCATTTTTGTTATTCCTTATGTTATTCTGGTCATCCGTCATAGTCATCTTCTATTAAATTGTCAATGAAAACTAATTAAAGGCTGGCTCACACTATGACAGAGAGGGGTCAACGGCAAGCTACGGTAAGCTGTGGATTGCAATTTTGAATTTCCGGCCAATCATTGTGTGTTGCCGTAAGTTGTCGCTGACGAATCTGCTAGCCACCGCAGAGGGCCGAAATTATCAGTCGCGTCTGTTGGCAAATTTTCAGCATGTTGAAAATGTTGTGGCGGCAAAAAAATCGTTGTGATTCCGTTCAGATTTCGTTGGAGACTGCAACCCTCATTTACTTTACGTTTCCATGCCGTGCAAGGCTGTATCTAGTCGTTTTGAGGTCGTCACAATTTCGTTGGTAGTCGTTGTCAACGACCATTGACGGCTAAACAATGGCAAGTGTAATATAAAAAACATTTTCCTCAGAAATCTATGGTGCACAGAAACAATGATAAACCTTGGATAAATGGTACCATACGAAGACTCATGTCTCAACGGAATAAGGCCTTTCGATCCAGTAATATGACACTATATATATCACTAAGAAACAAGATTATATATGAAATCAAGCAAGCAAAAAAGAACTTCTATGCAAAAAATGTTGAAGGTTTGAAAAAGATGCAACCTGGCAAATGGCATAAAAACATCAGAAATATAACTGGCCATAACAACAAAGCTGGTGATTTTGATTTACCCGGGTTAGGTGACTCTGTCAGTGAACAAGCTGATAAGCTAAATGAGCATTTTTCTAGTGTTTGCTGTCAATTGCCGCCACTCAGATTGGAATCTCTGCCTTCCTACCTACCAGCCCTTTCTCCTCCAACAATACATGTTTGGGAGGTTTAAAACCGCTTAGGTAAACTTAATGCTTCCAAGGCAGGTCATCCAGAAGATATTCCTATCAAGATCATTAAGGAATTCTCCTATGAGTTGGCAGAACCTCTGACAAAAATCTTCAATGTTAGTCTACAGGAAGGCAAATTCCCATCTGTTTGGAAAACTGCTTCCATTGTTCCAGTGCCCAAAGTCAAAAAAACCTGTTTCGGCTAATGATTTACGCCCTATTGCCTTGACAAAAATCTTGGGGAGGGTGTTTGAGTCTTTTTTGGCAGTTTGGTTGAGGGATGATTTTAGCCCATTTCTTGACACTAAACAATATGGTAATGTCAAAGATACAAGTACAACCCATTATCTTGTTGACATGTTGAATAATGTTATCTCAGGTATTGACAAACCTTCCAACTATGCTACTTTGGTCGCGGTTGATTTCACAAAAGCATTCGACCGAATAAACCATAATGTTGCTGTTAACAAAATTATTTCTTCCGGAGTGAGACCCTCAATAATTCCAACGATCAGTAGTTTTTTGACACATCGTACCCAATGCGTTAAGCACAAAGGCAAACTTTCTAGTCTCAAAACCATCACTTGTGGTGTTCCACAGGGAACAAAGTTAGGGCCCGGTATCTTTACTGTGATGGTTAATGACGCTGCTGAAACTTCTTCTGATCGATGGAAATTTGTCGATGATCTCACCCTGGCAGAAATTATTAACTCTAAAACAAACAATCATCAGCTCCAACACCATCTGAATGCTTTAGATGATTGGTGTAAGGTTAACGATATGCTGCCTAAGCCAACCAAATGTCATGTTTTGCATGTAATTTTTTTTTAAAAACCTGTCTTGCTTCCACAACTTTCTCTTGGTGGTGAGGTCCTGCAAGTTGTTGATCACATGAAATTACTTGGTCTTGAAATCTAAAACAATCTGGGATGGAACATCCAAGTAAAAAATATAATATATCTCGTGCCAGTAGACGTTTATTTATGTTATATGCCCTTCGTAAACATGCTGCCCCAGTTGAGGACATGCTGACCATCTTTCAAACATATATCCGACCAATTCTGGAATATGCTTGTGCTGTCTGGCATCCTGCGCTTACCAAAAATCAAAGCTACCAAATTGAAAGGATTCAAAAGCGCACTTGCAAAATCATCCTTGGCAACAAATATCAAGACTACGAGTCTGCGCTTCGCGAATTAAACATCACCAGTCTTGTCGATCGCAGGGAAGAATTAGTTTTGAAATTTGGTCAGCAGGTCCTCAACTCTGAAAGACATCGCCACCTTCTCCCAGAGAAGAGATCGATTAACCACAACCTCCGTCGCAGCAACATATTTCATCAACCATTGTGCAATACCAACAAATACCAAAAATCCACCATTCCTTACATCATAAAGCTCAATGGCGTTTTGGATGATTAATGTATTTTGCTGATGTCTGTATTTCGTTGCAATATTTTTATGCATGTATTTTTGATATTTATATATATATTTTTATATTGTAAAGCCGGCTTTTTCAGCTTATGCTGCGTGCTGGCTATTTTTATACCGTGAATAAAAAAAAGATAAAAAAAAGTGACGTCACAACTCGAACCCTGGTGATACATTGCGGCAAGTAACGAAATTGTAACGACCTTGGTGTGACGATGGATTGCGAATTTTGGCCGGAGGGTGACGGGTGATGACTGTTGATGGCGGGTCGTTTGCGAGTACCTGCGGCATTGCAACGGTGATCTGCGATGGGTTACGATTTTGTAACGATGGTCCACGATTTTCAACTTTTAGTTAGTAGATTCTTCTCCAGCCCATTACAGTATATGTCTGAGTGGATGAACAAAACGTTGTGAAGAGTGGGAACGCCAAACTCGACTATTTATACGACCCGCCCACACACATCGTCATCGTCACCGCAACCCACTGTCAGCAGCCGTTCATTGCCGCCAGCCAATCCGCTGCCAGCCGTCTGACCTCGTTCCTTGTTGCCGGGTTCCGTCGAGACATCGTCACTCGCCGCTCAGACAACGTCCGATTTTGGTCGCTAGACTCCGTTCCCTGCCGCAGCCATTTGTCCCCTTGCCGTCGTGTTGTCGCTGAAGGTCGTTCCCACCCGTCAGCGAATCTAGCTTTTCCCCTTTTGCCGCCAACATTTTGTGATTTTCACGTCCGTCGCCCTCCGTTGGTTATCTACCGATACTATGTGAGCCAGCCTTAACGTACATCAACAGTACAATTTTCTTCCAAGTTGAATCTCTTAAGTGCTTAAAGCCATTGGCTAATAATGTGCTTATAATTTATTTAACCATTTGTACAGATCGTGTAATAGGTGGCAGCAGTCACGAAGGTAGATTGGAAGCCTTTCTAGTCGGCAAATGGCGCCCTCTATTTGTATCGGACAACACCTGGAGTCTGAATGAAGCCAAGGCAGTATGTAAATCAATTGGATTCCATTCAGCCACTGCAGCAACCAGATATCCCTATCAGGAGCTTGATTCTCATCCATTTAAATTTGAATCAATTGAGTGTCCCGATGATGTTGATTCTCTTAATATTTGTCCCTATATCTGGCATCATGGACCGGAGACGCTGCAGGCAGCAGGTGTTATCTGTAACAATGGTAAGGCAATGTTGATTCTCTTAATATTTGTCCCTATATCTGGCATCATGGACCGGAGACGCTGCAGGCAGCAGGTGTTATCTGTAACAATGGTAAGATGATGTTGATTCTCTTAATATTTGTCCCTATATCTGGCATCATGGACCGGAGACGCTGCAGGCAGCAGGTGTTATCTGTAACAATGGTAAGGCGATGATGTTGTTTCTCTTAATATTTGTCCCTATATCTGGCATCATGGACCGGAGACGCTCCAGGCAGCAGGTGTTATCTGTAACAATGGTAAGGCGATGATGTTGATTCTCTTAATATTTGTCCCTATATCTGGCATCATGGACCGGAGACGCTGCAGGCAGCAGGTGTTATCTGTAACAATGGTAAGGCGATGATGTTGTTTCTCTTAATATTTGTCCCTATATCTGGCATCATGGACCGGAGACGCTCCAGGCAGCAGGTGTTATCTGTAACAATGGTAAGGCGATGATGTTGATTCTCTTAATATTTGTCCCTATATCTGGCATCATGGACCGGAGACGCTGCAGGCAGCAGGTGTTATCTGTAACAATGGTAAGGCAATTTATTTGTTGAGGGTTTAATGCAACAAAGTCCTATCTGCAATGGCTGCCATTTGTTAAATTAAAGGTTAATATCAATGCTAGAGCCCTATTATTATTTGAATTATCGACTAAAAAGTGCCAAAAAATGTTTTTGGCACATTTTTGGCCCCTTTTTGGTCAATAATTCCAAAAATAACAAAGATTTTCAACAACAACAAAAGACGGTTCCTAGGGAATTCTATTAGGAATTATAATAAAACCAGTATGACAAAATTTGACAAAATATATTTTGAGTTATCTTTGCAGAACCTAAAATGGGTCGAAAAAACATTGTTTTTTATAATTTTCTACAAAATGGTCGATTTCATGATCATGGTTGGATTCATTGAACCCTAAGCTTTTATTCCAAAATATGTATACTTTTATATAGATTAAATGAATAATGAAGAAGTTACGGCAGTTTTACGGCGGCTATCTGAGGGTTAACAATCCCCTTAATCCTTTAGACATCATTACAATTGCATGATGGGTATGTTGCATGAACCTATGACTTCTAAATGGCGTCATGAGTTTGGGCCGGCTAAAATTTTAAAAACCAATTAGAGATGATTCATTCGAAAACGAAGTCTTAATACTCACAGCAAATTGCCAGAAACAATTCAATAAGAGTTGCCTGCTATGATATATAATTCAAACTGTCAACATTCTATTCAGATCCAGCTATAGAAATACGTCTTGTTGGTGGCCGCACTCCAAACGAAGGTCGTGTAGAAGTTTTATCAAACGGCCATTGGGGGACTGTCTGTGATGATTCTTTTGACATTACCGACGCCAATGTCGTGTGCAGACAGCTTGGTTTCAGCGTCGCATTGTTTTACTTCCCAGCAGCACATTTTGGAGCAGGAACTGGGCTGGATATAATACTAGATGATGTGCAATGTGAGGGAGACGAGCTGTCTGTATGTGATTGTCCTCATTCAGATTCGCATAACTGTGGACATCATGAAGATGTCAGTGTGATATGTCAACCAAATGGTAAGTAATGATATTGGGTTCGATCATGTCAGTGTAATATGTCAACTAAATGGTAAGTAATGATATTGGGTTCGATCATGTTTTAGGATTCATTTAGATACCTTTTATGAACCATGGTTTTTGAGCTATGTAGCTTTCAGGATCATTTGCAACCCCTTCATTCAGTGTAGTGTTTACTTCCCTCCATTTGTAATAATGACTCCACATATGCACGCAGGGTATGTGAGACGGATCTCTTTTTTTTTGCCTGATAATGAGCTCAATAAAGTGAAGGGTGGGAAAGAGGTAGTAAAGAGAAAAACGTTGCTCACAATGAAACTTATAGATTGAAATTCTCCTTAATATGAACATTATTAATGTTGCACACAAAATGTTATGTGAAAGCCTTTTTGAAATCAAAATCCACACTTTCAAAAACTGTTAGCTTCCAAATATTGCTTATTTGAAATGGTTATGTCTCTTCATTACTTAAAATATATGTGTATTTCTCACATTTTGTCACAACTTAACACTTTCCACGCGGCTACTATTTTTACCATACACAGAACTGATTTTTCAGAAACCTTTCACAATTTTCAAAGTTTATCTCAATGATTACTGACCCAATACTAGGCATGTTTGTAATTATTTCAATGCATTTCTCATGGTGATTCTAAATATGGTAATGAAATTCAATAATTTTGACATATTCTAAACATTTTGTGAAATTTTGGAATGTCGTCTGCAGCCGCCTGCCACGTGGAAAGTGTTAATGGCCTTTTTTTTGTTTGTTTTGACAGTTCGTATAGCTGGTGTTCATCAGAGCATTGGTCGACTAGAAGTCTATGGTGATGGTGAATGGGGTACAATATGTGATGACAGCTTTGATATGAATGATGCCAATGTAGCATGTAAAGAAATGGGTTTCACAGGAGCACTTCTCTTTGGACCAGAGGCTAAATTTGGTGCAGGAACTGGTCGTGTTTTACTAGATGATGTCCATTGCATTGGTGGTGAGAGTTCCATTCTGGAGTGTGGACATAGCGGTGTAGGAGAAAGTAACTGTCAACATAGTGAAGATGTAGGAGTTGTATGTACATCATCAAGTAAGTTGTTCATCTAAAATAACCTTTCATTAAAAAACAGTTTGCAATACTGGGACTAATTAAAGGATAATGACTGCTATCAGTTGTGTAGTGGTAACTGTGAAGAATCAAAACATTTTCACTTTGGAACCGAGGAATTGCACAAGGGGCTTTTCCCCGAGGGGAATACCGAGGTCCTAACATTTTATGATTCTCACTGACATAACAGCTTATCAAAATCATTATCCTGATTCAAAACCGTCAAAAATCTGCACTTAATGATAATTTGAACTTGGGTCAACTTTTTTTTGAACCACCCGGTATATTTGATTTTAATGGATATCTAAATTTGTGACTCGGCCAATAGAGAGACCCACCTTAAGCGCAAAGGTATGTCAATGTAAGTTGAGTATTTGTTACATTGATCTTGAAATGTGTGACTTATTAGTTACTGTTATAATATATTTGTCTGTTTCAGTTCGCCTTGCAGGAAGCGATAGTCCTCGCTCCGGACGTGTAGAATTACTCTTCAATGGAGCGTGGGGTACAGTTTGTGATAATAGCTGGGATACCATTGATGCAAACATTGTATGTCGACAACTAGGATATGGTCCAGCAACACAAGCTCCTAGGAATGCAGTGTTTGGAGAAGGCCAAGGACCAATATTACTTGATGATTTACAGTGTAGAGAAAGTGATGATATTGTAATTCAATGCCCTCATGACGATGTAGACATTGGGAATTGTCACCATAGTAACGATGCTGGAGTAGTATGTAGTGAAGCATCTCATGGTAAGAAATAGGCCTTAGAATGGGATTAGATGGTTTACTTCAATTTCTTTATTATATCATAATCATCTACCTTAAAAGTTATCATTCTTATGGAGGATGGTGGTAGAGTCCCTAGGGAGGGGGGGGGGGGGGGGGGGGTGGGTGGTTACTTGCATATACGATGGATCCTCGTTAACAGAATCTATTTCTGAAGAGACTTGATGTTATGACTCTATCACATTGGAGCTCATGGTAAGGAATAGGCCTTAGAATAGGATTAGATGGTTTACTTCAATTTCCTTATTATATCACAATCATTTACCTTGAAAGTCCTGGGGGAGTACTTGCATGTACAAAGGATCCTTGCTAACATAAAGTAGCCTGGGCCTTCTTTTTAAAAACAACTTGTGTTATTTTTATTTCTGACATGACTTAGATATTCACAAAAGCTGATAGATAATCCTTTAAAGTTTCTAATGATCCCTCTTTTTTTGACAAATCAAACTTTTGGTTCTAAAGATTTGATGAAAAAGGACATTGCATTTCTTATTATTTTCTTTATAATTTCACAGTTTTAATTGTTTAATTCTCACAACATGCCTGGCTGATATAAGGTACCTTTTGATATTCTGTGTCTCATATGCTTGGGCCTTGACAAACACTTTGCGATATAAGGAATTCTGTGATATTTTGTGTTAACAAGGTTAATAAGATTGTGAGATAGGCTTTTACGGCGGGTATTCATAATATAAGTTAAAAGTTTAACGGGTTCGCCGTCGGACGAGTTTTAATCTGTCAAGCTTTCATCAGGATTAGCTCTGACTTCTTCAGGACCAAATTATTATAATATTAAACAAAACATAGATATTGCCACTTCTCTTGTTATCATCATTTGGGCTGCCCCTTGCCCGATGATTTGAGAGTAGGTGCCCTTTCCTACTCGTGAAAGAATTGGTGGCTCTGAAAAGAGCCGTTCAGATGGATTGCCGCTTCCACTGAACGCGTAGGTTGCCCTTTCCAACTTGTGAAAGAATTGGTGGCTCTGAAAAGAGCCGTTCAGATGGATTGCCGCCTCCACTGAACACGTAGGTTGCCACTGGCCTACTATATATAAATTTGGTTCTAATAGAACCTCCAAAGGACTGCCCCTTGACCAATGGAAATAACGTAGAGACTGCCTCTTGTCTACTACAGACTACAAAAGTCTAATGCACAGTAGTGCGGTCACTGATCTGTAAAGATCGTTTGAAATTTAAAACATTGTAGAAATAAATAATACTTCACAAACTAAAAAATTGCACAAATGAAATGTTCTGAAGACACTTTGTTTCTTGATAATTGCACTGAAAAGTCATTCACATTTGCCTTTAGATTCACACGGTATGAGTTACAGTCTTCTGCTAAATGTGTTTTTAAGACATACAATAAAATGTTAGCTTCCTTGCAATTCAAAATATAAATCATTTAGTTGTTTGCTGATATTAAGTTTTGTTAATGAAGCCTACCTTCGACATGGCCACCATTTTGCTGAAGACATGTGTGTGCCCTGTCCAACATGTTGTGAACAGCTCGTCTAACTATTCCCCTGTTGCGGTGTAGCCTGTCACTTCGACGCTGACAGGTGCCTCCACTTCTTGAAGACCTCTCGCCTTCTTGGTCTGTAACAGGTGATGCTTGTATTCAGATTTGCCTTTTCATTTGACAACTCAGTATCAGACTATTAATTACTTATCCTAGAGTGAAAGAATGATTATACAGGAACATTTTGACAATTAATGAGATGATAATGACCATTTTAGGGAAAACCAATTTTACTGTGTGTAAATCCCATTGGAATGGCGAAAAATGCGGTCAGTTTACAAAACTTGCCACAGTTTGCTTATTTTTAGGTTGATTACTTTCATACTTTGGGAGGATAAACTAGATTAACAACGCTTCATACAAACAACAAAAATTATATGGTTCAATGCATGCATCAAGGTCAAATGGTCGCTTCAAATCGTACACAATGTTTTTTGATTCACCCTGTACATGGCCTGGGGTTTTAACTGGATAATCCTTAGGCATAAGAAAAGGGATAAAGGTGTTCTTTTTAAATTCTTAGACATGGGTAAATATATTTTGACAAAAATCCATAGATATGGGTATCTGTCCATGGCAAAATGAACAATCCCATAATGTTATTTCTTTCGAGGGGATCAATAAGTGTTCCAACCAAGGTGTCTCACAGTCACACTCCTGTTCATACAAAAGGATTCAGTGTGTAGTTTAGATATTAATTATCTTTCAAATTCAATATTTGTTTCAAATTCAATATTTGTCATTTGCTTTAGGATATACACCTAGCACATAAAGTCCCTGCTCAGGTGCTTTGAGGTTGACTAATTCAAAATATATAATCAGTACCAGAAATCTGAGATATACATTAAATTAGCAAATTTCTTCTCCGCAGTTTGATACCTCATTCAACAAAATCGAATGGATACTTTTAAAGTTATGGCGATTTCAATGACCGCGCATGCAACAGAAATGTTGCACTAGGTATAGGAATCATTGATTTGTGTGTGATTACTGTCATAACTGTGTGCTATCTGAACGAGACAGATGAATGGGTCTTTAGTGATAACCGCAATGTGTGGGACAAAGGGTATATCTGGCTGTGAAGAATACATTACAAGTCTTAGCTGATAAGCTGTGAGTTTTTCAGTACGTAAATCCATAGACGGGTAAAACATTGATTTTTACCGTCTATGGTAAATCACACACAAATCAATGATTTCCTATACCTAGTGCAACATTTCTGTTGCATGCGCGGTCATTGAAATCGACATTACTTTAAAAGTATCCATTCGATTTTGTTGAATGAGGTATCAAACTGCGGAGAAGAAATTTGCTAATTTAATGTATATCTCAGATTTTTGGTACCGATTATATATTTTGAATTAGTCAACTTCAAAGCACCTGAGCAGGGACTTTATGTGCTAGGTGTACAATCTTTGTAAGCAAAGGGTATACAACATCGGGAAAGCTATAGTTGTATTGTAAATGGTGGGAATAGATCTTTCAAATTGGATATTTGTCACACAATAGGATACTGTAAAAGGAAAGTGTTGAAAACATCAGGTAAAATTGCTATCACTTATGTGTTGCTGTTGGGTTAGTGCTTCAGGCATCATGTAAAAGTAATTGATGTCAATGGCACTCATGTTTCACCATTTACAGCTGAAGAAATCATAAACACCTATAAATCTCACTTATCTGTCGCTCCCTTATGTTTTTTACAGAACCAATGCGTCTAGTAGGAGGTGGAGAAGGTAGAGGAAGGTTAGAAGTCATAAAGGAAGGCACATGGGGTACTGTGTGTAATCACAACTTTGATCAGACAGAATCTACCGTCGTCTGCCGAGCACTTGGATTTCCGGCAGCAGTTCAGATGTTGTCGTTTGGACCGGGTGAAGGCCCAATATACTATGACAATGTCAGCTGTCTTGGATCGGAGAAATCATTAGCTGATTGTCGACATGAAGCACCTGATAATAATTGCCAACATTTTGATGACGTTGGGGTGATCTGTGTTCCTAAGGGTAAGTGAAATACTGAAAAAGTGGTCATTATGGGATTAATTGTTCGCGATTTGCAGATTTTTTAGCTGTTCTGCATGTTTTTAATTTCTCAATTTGTAGCTTCATCACATAGACCTGTACCCAAAAGAAATATTTGTTGCCATTAAAGGTAGATGTTCCGATTTTCAACTTGAAGTTTTCTATTCTACATGAAAGGTCATCCTTAAAAAAATCGTGTTCCAAAGTTTGAGTTGCATAGCTCTAATGGTTCTTATTTTAGACGCACAAGATGCTGTAAACTGTACCCATTGAGTAGTACACAAACTATATCGGTGGTTACCACCATTCGCGGTAATTCGACGTTATTTCATCAATTTCTCCGTAATTATACCGATTTAGGCCGTCAAATTTCAGTATGATGATGAGAAAAATACGAGCTTTCATATGATATGAAAATCTCCGTATGTTTGAAATAATTCTGTGTTACGAAAATGTGATCGGGTCATATACCTTTAAATTGTTGTGGTAGCTGCTTCGAGCACGAAAAGCTTGAAAAAAATGTAGCACAAAAATGTCCACAGCAATGATTGATATCACGAAGGGCTATTGAAATCAACCTTTGAACTTGCACATTTTAATTTTCGAATGAATCGTAGCCTACATCGCATACAAGTATTCAAATATATATCCATGGTCCCATTTTTAAGAAATGTGCTTGAAAAGAACACACAATTTTATGGTTCAACAGTACATAAGAAAAATTGTTCATTTTTTTTGCAATAAATAATCTTTTCATACACAGATTAAAAAGCATAAGAGTTTTCTTCAAAAAGAAATTGCACTTTTAAGAAAACTGATTGATGTCTTATGAGTTGGTATGTTGGAAACGATGGGGTAAACTTCAAGTCTTCAAGTATATATCCATGGTCCCATTTTTAAGAAATGTGCTTGAAAAGAACACACAATTTTATGGTTCAACAGTACATCAGAAAAATTGTTCATTTTTTTTGCAATAAATAATCTTTTCATACACAGATTAAAGTATAACAGTTTTCTTCAAAAAGAAATTGCACTTTTAAGAAAACTGATTGATGTCTTATAAGTTGGTATGTTGGAAACGATGGGGTAAACTTCAAGTCTTCAAGTATTATATCCATGGTACCATTTTTAAGAAATGTGCTTGAAAAGAACACACAATTTTATGGTACAATAGTACATAAGTAAAATGTCTTACAGTTTGGTTTAGTTAGTATGTGGATTCAAAGCTTTCTCATTCAAAACAATATTTTGTGACAAAACCTAGTCTGTGTGCAGATTAGAAAATGAGATATTTTTATGAAAATAACTCCTCACCACAGCCATCAATTTGAAATCCATTCATATCCAATCCTCAATAGTTTTCTACTAGTATACTCCTAATTCCCATGGTCCAAATCATTCTGATTTACCCTGTATTAAGCTGAGCTCGCTTTGATATACTTTGACATCATTGCACAGTGGTCAAGTTGGATATAATCAAATACATTAACATTTATTTGATAAGGCGACAAAAAACCCTTTTTTTCGACTTTTTCAATAAACAATACAAATTAGAAATTCTTTTTTTTTTTATAATTTTTTTTAATTGTAATGTATTTAATTTTGTTTAAGATTGCTGGAAATTCACAACAAATTCCCAATTTATTTGATAAAACCCCAATAAAAAATAACTGCCTACTGACCAGCCCTGCTGAGAGGTCCGTTTGCCCGTAGAACAGGGTTTTTTCCGTTGCTTTTAAATCCAAGTATTGTTTATCTACAGTTTTATTTCATTTTAATATATTCACAGTAATCCTCATTGGTGACCGACTTTCTTCCTCTGGAATTGTGCTCACATACGATGGAGAAAACTTTGGCAAGGTATGTTCAAATTACAATTATTGTAAATTGTTGTAATAAATTCAATTATTTTATTCACTTTTTTGTTTCTCTATATTTCATTTGCAGGATATTAGAGATGTTCAATCAATGAAAGCTTTATAAACTGATATTAAAATTAATAGTCAACAATTAAATAGTTCAAATACAATTTAGTTTTACTTCATGATATTTCTTCTACACATTTTATAATCCAGAGGTTTTTAGTTCGAGTCCCACTGGTGCTTCACCATGCATGCTTGCCTTCCCCTGGTGCAAGATCAGGAGCTGTCATATTATGTGCTGCTCATTGGTATGAGTATGCTTTGGGCATTTGTATGTAGCTGGCATATTCTGTTGATAGCGCTACACGCAGTGCATTGTTCCAGTGGCGTAACCAGCCCCACCTCCTCTGAGAATCCATGCCCCCAAAATGAAATTAGGACACATACTACCAGTCTATAATTAGGTTATGTTAATAATAGGTGTCTTAATATGGATTTATAGCTGAAATTATTGTAAAATTCTAATTTTCACCATCTAAGCATGCAATTTATCCATTTCATGTCATTTTTTGGAAGCAAATCACCATGAAATTCATTATTTGTTAACCAGAAATAGTTGTATATTGTGCTCATCTTTATCCCTTTAGATTTGCAACAACAGCTGGGACATTTTGGATGCAACTGTAGTATGCCATGAGCTCGGGTATCCATCAGCCATTTATCCTACGTCCAGGGCCACAGTGGGGCAACATTTTACCAATATACTTGAGGGTGATGTACAATGTACTGGTGCTGAAGATAAATTATCTGACTGTGAACATTCGCATACAATACCTCTTGACTGTACTGATGTGGCTGGAGTTACGTGTGAACCTAATGGTATGTTATTCATTATATTTAACCACTCCCTCATACCTTTAGGGGGCACTGAGAAAAACATATGGGAGTGCGCCCTCAATTTTTCTGGAAATCAGGTTTATTGCACCTACGTATATAATACGAGGGCATAACTACCATCTGAAACCGTTTACCTTAATTCGCTGTCTATCATGTGACATTTCACGATTTGGTAATTTCGATGTAGATTGCATCAAAATTATCAGCATCACTCACCACATAATTTCAATCTTCAATCAAAATTTCAATCTAGCGACATTATTCAACCGTTTTCCAATAAATCATTTCACTTCAGGGTTCCTTATACATACCTCAACTATTGAAACGATTCCTTTTTTCCAAATTTCATTTTTCTCTGCAACCTCTCAATGTTAATTTGACAAACCACGCTGCTATGGAAACCAGCATGTCGATCGAACCTCACCACACACAGATTATGTGTTTACATCAACTTTTGAAACTAAAATAACTTAATGATATTTTAATTTGGTCATTTTAGGGTTGGTTTTTGAAAATGGTTTGAATGAAAATGTAAAAAAGAAAATGGAGTGCAATTAAATTATGATCTTATGTGTATTGTATATTAATGAAATGGAGTTCAAATCCATGGTCGTTTGTTGAAAGAGATTATATAAATCATATTTCAGTGTAACCTTTTACACATACGTTGACAAATAATTTATTCCCTAAAGGAATACTGTAAAAGTGGATATTTTTGCGCTACATTTATTATGCGCTAAAATCAGCAAGCGCGAAAATGAAAATGCATGAATATATTCATTTTGTTTGTAGGTGTATGTAAGGAAGCTCAACATCGCAAAAATAAAAACGAGCAACACATTTCCAGATGTGCAAAGCGCAAAAAATTACACACGCCAAAATATCCACTTTTACAGTAGTAATGGGAATATTACATTAAGGTGAAATACCCCTACATCTATTAAACCCAAATCAGGTGCTAATTCGATGCTATTCAAAATCTATAGACGTCATGTCACAGCAGGCAAGGAAACAAATCTTGACTACTGGTATACATACACATTGCCTGCCAGTTCGAAGGGTGTGTCCGTTATTAATACACCAAACCTTTTTAAGTTTTGTCTGATACCTCTGTAATGAAACATCAAACATAGGGCAAACTATACATTTTCTGAATCCTTGTGCGCATACGAACATGTTGGAATAGGTATTACATACTTCATATGTTTAATTCTACAGTGCGTTTGGCTGGTGGTGAAAACGAACTAGAAGGACGTGTTGAACTATTTGTATATGGCAACTGGGTTACCGTGTGTGATGACAATTGGGATATTGAAGACGCTCATGTTGTATGCAGAGGACTCGGTTTCCCGGGTGCAACTGATGCGCTCACAGATTCTTTCTTTGGAGCAGGGGAAGCTCCAATTCTATTGGATGATCTTAATTGTAACGGGGATGAGAAAACCTTACTGCTGTGTCCGAGTCGAACACCCCCTGGCATGCATAATTGTGGGCCAAACGAGCATGCTAGTGTAAGGTGTGCTACTGGAAGTAAGTCCAATTCTTTTATGTGTTCATTGTTTACACTTTTTTGGTTACATTAATATTGAATAAAATTTTAGAATGAGTCATTCAATTAACATATGAAGAGGTTTTTTGAAAAAGGGCCTTCATCCACTTTGGCTCTTATTGAGAAAAAGTCAAAAAACTGTTTCTAAATATTCAAGTTGAGCAATTGAAAAACTGTATGTATTATGAAAGAGGTACACTACATACTAATTAAATTGACATAAATTTCAAATGTGCTAGTTTTCAATTTTTTTAAAATCATGTCTACATTTTTAGAAAATTTGGATGTAAGCCCTTTTGCAACAAAACTCCATCTGTTTGTACATACAGAAAAAATAAAACACAAAAAAATCATTTATTTTAATCATTTAAAAAAAATAAGTTTGATATAGAAATGTATACGTCACAATCATATGTTTCTAGGAAATAACATCATTTTTTTCCAAAAAAACCTACATCTCATTGTAAACAGCCATTGAAGTTGTTGTTTTGTTGCAAAAGGGCCTGTATGCACCATAGCCCTTTGGCAACAAAGCTCTTCATATATGGACAAGCTAAGCAAAATAAAACTTTAAAAGTTTGCAAAATAATATTTGATTAAATTTATTGGAAAAAATTATCCAAGTATATGTAACGAGAGATATTGGTGAGAACCTTGAAAGTAACATGCTTATAAATATTGATATTTAATTTTCGTCCTTCAAAAGTCATGAAAACCCTTACCTGATCAAGATCTGTGTTGGATTCTAACAACTATTTGAAAGTCCACTCAGATAACAGTAGACTGGATAACTAGGTTGTTTTATTACCAGGTTTTATTCTTGATGAACTATTCAACAATGTGCCTTGTAATGAGAGAGAGAGAGCAGTGTTGAATTATAGCGCCATCTATATTATTAAGGGCTGATATATCACAGATTCTAGAATTGATTAGATCCTGAATAACAGACCGTTATTGGTTTTTCCAACCCCACACCTAAACCGTAGAATGTTTGCCAAAAGTTGGAATACTATTACTATGTATTTTTATGGGCTCACCGAAAATTGGGCCACTTTTGGATATGCGTTGTGGCCTAGACAGAACCTGCGCCATGTCTTGGAGAAATATCTGTTTGGCGACGAAAACCGCCCAACCATGTTCTACGGGCAAACAAACCTTTAGGTTGGTAGGTCGGGCGTTTTTGTTATGTTTTTGTTTTTTCTAAAAATGTCGTGACATTCTTGTAACTTTTTTGCAATTTTTGCAATTTCAAAAAATGTCCAAAAAATCAAAAGTTTTAAAAAGAAATTAGCAACAAATTAGCAAAAATGTTCCAGAAAAAACACTTCAAATAAATTTTAAAATGGGTCGGTCGGGCCTGTAGAACAGAGTGGTTTTAATGTCGCCATAGTTGATCAAATGGAATGTTATTACTATGCATTTGTTTACAGTTCATCTGATAGACGGTGAGACACCATGTGATGGCCGTATACAATCCTACATGCTCGGCAAATGGCGTCCAATTATGGTAACAGAACATGGATGGAATTTGAATGTGGTAGACTTGATTTGCCGGTCCATAGGATGCGACTCGGCCATCAAGCAAACATTAGTGGAGTTCAGTAGCAGCCCTAATGTTGCACCATTCAAAGTGGAATCTATAGTGTGTCCTGACCATGCTGTTAACTTATTTGAATGCTCTTATACCATGCATACTGGATCAGAACACCTGTTTGCTGCTGGATTGAACTGTCGTCCGGGTAGGTGTAAACAATTGACATTGAATTTTGATATATTACAGTGGTACAGTACAATGCTACAGTGGTTTGAAGCAATAAAGCTAACAGGGGGAAACACGGGACAAATAATGACACAAAAATTGGTGCTGCCCCCAGGAATCAAACCTGGGCTGCGGCCGGAGTCCAGGTGATCGCGCATCAAGTTGTGGGGTCGCGAAAATAACTTTTCATAACCTGTATGTACCTTTGCATGATTATGCACAATGAGACTGGGGAATGGGGATCCACTGGCTTGTTGCTTCTGTGTGATTTTGTTGGATTTAGCGTGGTTAGGGTTAACTTAATAATGGTCCATGTGATATCAATCTGTCAAATATACAAGGTAAATATCCAACACTTGAGCAGCATTTTGTGTGATCCTTCATCAAGTCTACCAGTTAGAAACATCTGTTTACTGAATACTGCTGATATGAATTGTCACCAGTTAGGTGGTTAAAATGTTTACCATTCGTAGTAATATTTTACCAAAGTTGTACTGTGTGTAGTTGATGATCTGTTTTGTTTGATCCAATATAGCTATTACTGTAAGACTCGTCAATGGCAACTCCCCGAGACAAGGTCGTGTTGAAGTAGCTGTGAACGGAGGTGAATGGGGTACAGTTTGTGATGATTTGTGGGATATACACGATGCCGATGTAGTCTGCCAACAACTTGGATATCCGTCTGCAATTCATGCCACCAGTGATGCCTCCTTTGGAGAAGGAACAGGGGATATTCTGCTGGATGATGTCAACTGTAATGGAGATGAGACTAGTCTGTCATATTGTAATAGTAGTAAGATTGGTGAGCACAACTGCGCACATAGTGAAGATGCCGGAGTGGAATGCGCATCCAGAGGTGAGTGCAATATGACACTTAAAATCATTTTAAGGGGGGTGTGGACCCTCAGCATAGCCTCCGTAAAACTGCTGTAACTCCTTCATTATTCATTTAATCTACTTTTCTTGCACAAAAGGGTTCAATGAATCCAACCATGATCGTGAAATTGACCATTTTTGAGAAATTTTTTTTGACCCATTTTAGGTTCTGCAAAGATTACTCAAAATATATTTTTTTGTCAAATTTTGTCATACTAGTTTTATTATAATCCTAATAAAATTCCCTAGGATTTTTATTTCTATTTTTTAATATCTTATTAATTTTTTTAATTATAGATCTAAAAGTGCCAGAAAGTGGTGGTGGGGGGGGGGGGGGGGGGGCATTGCTCCTCTCCCTGTCTCTCTCTCTCCCTTCAGTGTTAGGGGGGGGGGGGGGCTATGTCATTGCACAATTGAGCACTGGCGTAACAACAGGGGGGGATGGGGGGGATATATCCCCCCCAGATTTTTACCTGGGGGGGGGGGGATGCCTAATGTAATCATCCCCCCCAGATTTTTCATAACCAATAATTTTAAAAGTGACGTATTTAAACAAATAGGTGGGCGTAAAGATTCACACACTGCACACTGGACACAACCACACTGGGACATTCAATTCATTCATTGCAGTTTGGATTTTATCATTTTAAAATGAAAACAATGACGACAGCGATTTACAAATTGCTATCAATCAAGGAATGCATGAGTCCAGGCGCGGATACAGGGGGGGGGGGCCCGACGGGCCCGGGCCCCCCCCCCTACCAAAAAAAAAAGGGAAAAAAAGGAAGAAAAAAAAAAAAAAAAAAGGGGGAAAAAAAGGGGGGGGGGGTGGGGGGCACATCACCCCTCAGACTCCCCCTGTTCGAGCTTTTAAACAATCTATACTTAAATTCAGAAAAAAACAGTATATACGTCGTATGCTCTACTTCTTTCTTGCATTGATAACAAATATATATTGATTGGAAATGAAGAGGTGGCTTTTTGATAAAATGTTGGCCAAAAGTATACACCAGATCGCACCAAATGAGTTCGAAACTTGAAAAAAATTCTACTTCTGAGGGGGGCACTTCCCCCCTCAGACTCCCCCCTGTTCGACCTTTCAAATCATCTATACTTAAATAAAAAATATATCAGTATAATATGCTCAACTTCTTTCGTGCATTGATAAAAAACCAAAATATTTATTGGAAATGAAGAGGTGGCTTTTTGATAAAATGTTGGTCAAAAGTATACACCAGATCGCACCAAATGAGTTCGAAAATTGAAAAAAATTCTACTTCTGAGGGGGGCACTTCCCCCCTCAGACTCCCCCCTGTTCGACCTTTCAAATCATCTATACTTAAATAAAAAAGATATCAGTATAATATGCTCAACTTCTTTCGTGCATTGATAAAAAACCAAAATATTTATTGGAAATGAAGAGGTGGCTTTTTGATAAAATGTTGGTCAAAAGTATACACCAGATCGCACCAAATGAGTTCGAAAATTGAAAAAAATTCTACTTCTGAGGGGGGCACTTCCCCCCTCAGACTCCCCCCTGTTCGACCTTTCAAATCATCTATACTTAAATAAAAAAGATATCAGTATAATATGCTCAACTTCTTTCGTGCATTGATAAAAAACCAAAATATTTATTGGAAATGAAGAGGTGGCTTTTTGATAAAATGTTGGTCAAAAGTATACACCAGATCGCACCAAATGAGTTCGAAAATTGAAAAAAATTCTACTTCTGAGGGGGGCACTTCCCCCCTCAGACTCCCCCCTGTTCGACCTTTCAAATCATCTATACTTAAATAAAAAAGATATCAGTATAATATGCTCAACTTCTTTCGTGCATTGATAAAAAACCAAAATATTTATTGGAAATGAAGAGGTGGCTTTTTGATAAAATGTTGGTCAAAAGTATACACCAGATCGCACCAAATGAGTTCGAAAATTGAAAAAATTTCTACTTCTGAGGGGGCACTTCCCCCCTCAGACTCCCCCCTGTTCGACCTTTCAAATCATCTATACTTAAATCAAAAATATATCAGTATAATATGGTCAACTTCTTTCGTGCATTGATGAAGCGGTGGCTTTTTGATAAAATGTTGATCAAAAGTATACACCAGATCGCACCAAATGAGTTCGGAAATTGAAAATTTTTCTACTTCAGAGGGAGGCACATCCCCCCTCAGACACCCCCCTGTCCGAGCATAGCTCGGAGGGCGGTGCTGCGCACCGCTTGGATGGTACCGGCAATTTTTTTGGGCCCCCCCCCCTAAAATTTTCCTGGATCCGCCTGAATTTTTGGGCTACAAAATGAGCCCAATCTGTAAAAAGTGTATTATTTGGGTTACAAAAGGCGGGCAATAGTTTTACGAGCGTAGCGAGTAAAAAAATATTTTGAGGTTAAAAAAGTCTCACTCTGAACATTACTCTGAACTTGACAGCCCTGCCGTATTTGAGTCTGATAATTTTCATCCCCCCCACTCAAAAAAAGTAGTTACGCCCCTGCAATTGAGGACCCTAGATCTAAAAGGGGGTTAAGTCACATTGAGAAAAATGGCAAAAACTGGGGTTCATTGTGTCCATGTGTGGACTTGACCCATTTGGGTTGTACCTCCCATGGACTTTTACATAGCTTTACCACATGACTTAACTGTAACATTTGAACAGGGTGCAGAGATCCTCCTTGTAGCAGAAACTGATACTTAACTACAATTTCACAAAATTGTGACTTAACCCCCTTTTAGATCTAGGGTCCTCAATTGATTTATGGTATCAATTTGTAGTTTTATTTGTATTCATGTCTCACTGTGATGTTAAATGCCTGCAGATGATAATTGAAAATTGTTCATAGCTTACTCATCCTCTACTCTCACACTATTTGTTTTCATGTCAATGCTGTTTATCAAATGTCAGTTGCCTGATGGTTTCACACACAATGTAGTAAATGTATACATAAATGTTCTAGCAGGGGTGTGACTCAAACTGCCGATCGGAAGCTACTTCATCCGGGAACTTTGACTTGTGTGATGTGTGATCATATATTATATTGATGTTTGACATTTGCTTTGGTATAGACTTATGGAAGTTTACACGAAATTGTTGGAAAAATTCCCGGAAAATGGTGCTGTTTTGAAGAAAATTATGATAAAACTAAACGTGCTGGATGGTTTTTACAAGCCTGAGATATGATAATTCATGTTTCATTGTTTGTTTTATACATTTTGAATTCATTTTCTCACTTTACACCATACCATACCTTGGTTATTTGTGTCTGATGGACTTGATGCATGCAAGTCTACTTAATTTATTCGAATATTTTCGGTGATGATACCTTTTATTCTGTGTAAGCTCATAAAGTGGCGCTATTGTATTAAAGGCATGTTATGTGATCTTTTCCATAGAGCGCCCTCTATTCATGATTTTATTTTAGAAAGTAGATTTTCTTGCAGATTTACATTTCTTATCATAAATCGTACCTACATTCCAAATTATAGAGCGATACGATTCCTAATTACCTCAAAATCATGGTTTTAAAGTGAATTTAGAGTGAAAATATAAACTGTCGTGTTAATCCGACAGTTTATTTTCACTCTAAAACCGTGATTTTGAAGTAATTAAGAATCTTATCGCCCTGTAACTTGGAATGTATGTACGATTTATGATCAGAAATGTAAATCTGCAAGAAAATCTGCTTTCAATTTTTTTTTCGATGTTGAGGGCCGTTCCCTGGAAAGATCACGTAATATACCTTTAATGACGTCAATTAATTAGAAAACGCATTTACATATGCGCAGTATAGGAGTTTTCTGTCCCAAAATTAAAAGTATCCCTGGTTCTAGTTTAAGTTACATTTTTATTTCATCTTTTACTACTTAATGATAGGTATGATTGAATATAGTCTAGATAATGCGGCGAAAAAACAAACAATGTACCCTGTTCTACGGCATGACCGACCCGATCGCTCCGAAAGGATTTCGGGGAGAAAATGTGAAACATTTTGAATTTGTTTAGAAATCTTTGACATTTTTGACATTCGCCTAAATGTTCACTAATATTTGAAGAAAACAAACCAACAAACAATAAACAGCCGCTGACTGACCCTACCCAGAGAGTTACGTTTGCCCAAAGACTGAACAGGTTCTTGTTTTCCATTGTTTTAACCAAGCACAAATTTAAGTTTCCAGGAATTTAGGACATCTGACTAAATGTTGCACACAAATGGTCAATTATGATAGCTATATGATATCCATCAATCATATCAATTCAAGATACAAATCTTTGAAAAAACCCAATGCACCTGTGCATAGTGAATATTTGTTTTTTCAACTTAAGAAACATTGAATGGTTGTCGCAAAATTAGTATCACTTTATGATGTCTAAAATGTTGTTTTATACTTGTTCTCTTCTGCAGTGCGATTGGTTGATGGAAACTCGCTCAGGAATGGACGTGTGGAAGTGTATGTAGATGGGGCATGGGGAACCATTTGTGACCATGACTGGAATATCAACGATGCCATTGCTGTGTGTCAAGAATTGGGATATCAACGTGCAACATCTGCTCCAGTGGGGGCTCACTTTGGTCAAGGTAGTGGGGAGATTCATCCAGATAATATATTGTGCCACTTGTTCAATTCTCCATCTTCTCTGGACTGCGCTGCGGACATTGGAGATGTACAAGGCTGTAGCCATAGCAACGATGCTGGTGTAGTGTGTGGATTTGGAATCATTCATTAAATATGGTTCTGAAGGGAAGGAATCTGTATTTATATGCAGGCATGTGCTGAATTAACTGTCGCTGATTGAAACAATAATGTAGTATAATTTGGGATGTTTTCAAATTCTCATAAACATCTATTTTACATATGTTTAATGTACTTTTAAATTAAAAGTATAATTGCTTAGACATTGCACATATATAACAACATGTGAGATTTAACTACATGTTACATGCTTGTAATTCAAACAAGACTTGACTTAATCATTCCTAGGATATATTGCTTGTTCATATCGATTCGTATAAAAAGTAGCACTTTGCATTCATGATAAGAAACGATATTGCGAATTTAACTACATATTTTACTGAGGAAAGGAATGAAATAGGCCATTTTACAACAAAACAAAAGGGCTTCATATATGCCAAGATCCAAGATCAGATGCAATAGTTGTTTCTGAGCATGAATGTATTTATAAGGTGTGTGATTTGCATTTTCCTCAATTTATGTATTATTAACTCTGTAAATATGAGACAATTTAGTTAATATGATCCTGTCCATTAGCGAGAATTGTGAGGACATAAAATAGGGTTGGTTTTTACTCCATTCATTATTTTTGGTTTAATAAGCCCAACTTATACCATTCAGTAACCCTCGGACAATATGCTGTCATCACACCATGGAAAAAAGATATTTTAAATAATAGGACATACAGTCCTAAAAATGTAACTTACCAGGTAATAGTCTTATCTTCTTAACTGTAGCTCTTATGTACTTTTTAATTTGAGATATTACGCATGAAGATTGACGGCTATTAAAAGAGCTATATTTTCAAAACCAGAACCAAGTCAGTTTTTCATTTTAGCATTTGGTTCTTCTGCAAGACAGACGTGTACGCATCCTTAGTGTAGCAATAGGCTAACTATTGATTACATGGTAGGGACAACTTACTGATTGACAGTAAGATGATGATTGGGGATGCTTCAATTGATCGATGCAGCCCATACCTGTCACACTATCATGCATGTTCAAAACCCAACTGCGAAAATAATTCGAATTGTTAACCTATATTTTAAATTGAAGAGGAGAAATTAAATCCATAATTTTGCAATTTGATTTTTCAAAGATTAAAGGTAGATTTTCTGATTGCTGGCCCTATTTTCAACTTGATGTTTTCTATTTTACATGAAAGGTCATCCTTAAAATTGTCAAATTCCAAAGTTTGAGTTGCATATAAACTCCAATGGTTCTAATTTTAGAAGCACAAGGTCACAAGAATTTTGCCCATTGAGTAGTACACAGACTGGTTGGTGGTTAACCACCTTTAGCAGTAATTCACCACATGTTAGCCTATAATTTCTAAATGGAACATTTCTGGCCCCTAAGATTTTACAGACATAATGGGATAAATAAATATAGGGATTCTTCTGATATCAAAATATCATGATGTGAAAAAAAAATCATAACCCAAAAAAGTGATCGGAACATACGCTTTTAAGTTGAAACTTTATATTTTAGAGTTATTAGGCAAAAAAATAAAGTTTGTTTCCAATAGTGCGCTCGCATTTCATTGAGATGCTTGATCCTTGCACATTTATTTTTTTAATAGAAAAAACAGGCACAATTATTGTTCGGGCAACAACTTTTGTTGAAATTGTGTCCAACATGTTTTAACATTGGGGGGGGGGGGGGGGGGTGGCGGAATTTTGACAATATACCTTCCGTCGGTACATTTGCCACTTGTACCATGTGATTTTTTTGCCGGTTTCGCTCCCCCCCCCCCCCCCCCCCCCCACCCCCACTTAGCAGAATTTCACTAGCTGACGGCAACAAAATTTGGGGACCTTTTACGGATATTTTTGGGCTACCAATCAAAAAAAGCTTGCTCAGCCCACCGTAAATCTTAATCCTGGATCCGCCATTGTTCAAGATTGCGATTGGTGACATATGGCAAACACGGAAGTAAAAATATGTGGCGAAAATCACATTTTAGCGAGCATAACAGTAACAAAAATGCACAGATTTGAAGAAGTAGAAGAATAAAAAAACACATTTCGCATTTGACTTTTCAGGCTTGCAATGCTACTGGAAGCAAACTTCTTCTTTTTTGCCTTTCCTGTGTTTTTTTAGGACTGTATTTTATGATGAATTTCTGGCAGCTACAATGAATTCAATATAATTAAAATATAGTATTTACCTTTTGAAAAATAATGCTTAGATGCTGTGAGTGGCAATTTGTTAAAGATGCTTAAATGTCTGTTCTTTGTGTTCATAACGCTATTATATTGTATGTGTGTGCAGGGGAGAGGGGGAGGGGGCAGTCATTGATTGATTGATTGATTGGCCAGTGCTAATAAAGGTAAGAAGAGAATACAACTTAAATTGCATGTATTAACCAGCCTGCTGCATTGGGTTTATCTTTGATGTAAGACAACACAGAATGCAACACACATAAACAGCTTTATTCCATTATGGGGTCTTATAGTCGGATTTATAATTGAAAGAACACGTTGAAGCAGTGTTTTGCGGTCATCTTTGTGCTGCTTGTGTGGTGTCTATTCAATTTTTAATCAAGCTATAGTCTAACTTATGAATGCCTTACACCAAGGCTACACCAAGCATTGACACTATACATATATCTGGTCCATATTATTTTATTCTATATCTCACTTCTTGATTAGTGTTTTCCGTATAATACAGTTAGTTATATTACTTTTAATGTGTGTGCTGATCTTGTGTACGTTATCGTGATAATATGCTGTGAATAAAAACCTAACTATGCCTAGGTTTAGTTTGATGTTTACATTTGTATCTATTGTTTCGGGGGCATGTATGTATATTCCTTAAGTTGTATATTGACATGGATCACATATTCCATCATGTGAGATTTTAGTGTACAAACCATAATAGAAGACAGTGGGGGGAAACAATTGACATCCCCTATAACATGTATAAGGCGAAGAATAAAACACAACTGATCTACGGGCCTAACCGACATTCTTTTTTTTGGACATTTTTTACAAACCTTGATGATTTCCGAAAAGCGGCACTTTTCAACGATTTGGGGAAGTTATTGACATGAATGCTGAATAGTATTGGCTAGTCATGCATGAAAAAATTATTTCATTTTCTATTTCAAATAAAGACCAGTTTAAGACAGAAGAGACTTGCTTTTAATTGAAAATAAAGACAATCGGATAGGATCTTTAAAAGTTTTTCCCTTTTTCTGAAAACATCATTTTGGGGAAATGTGACTGTGTTGGGAAAAGTAAAAATGATATTGAAACCTTCCAATTTCTTAAAACGCCTAATCGTGTGCGGAGTTATATAAACAAACGTGATCTAATTTAAGGGGGGGGGACTTACTTTTTTGAACCCTTTAGTATACTAAGCTACTCATGTGTGAATTATTCATCCGTCACTGGTGGAGACCTTTCCAGAGGTTAGTGAATGGAATAGAATGCATGTTGGGAACCTCTTTAACACAAAATTCCTTGGACCTTCAGATAAAGTTATCATCAGGAATGTTTGCACAGTTATGTGATTTTTTTATATATTTTGCAGGTCTTGAAAGTAAATTTATTTTCAAATAATGATGCACTCTGCACATACATTTTACTTTTGCTGGAAAATAATTTATTACAAACCTGTATTACAGTAACAAATAAAAACTCATGGTATACACTCTTAGCAATACTTTAAGCAAATGTAATACATGACTATACTTTGTTCAGTAAAAGTATTGGAGTGACCTTTTACATCCTATACATCCTATCCAATGTGTTCATCATAGAATCGCAACATACTACATGCATATGTATCCTACACTGTTGATTAAGTAGCTTTATGCTCAAAAGGTTTTACTGAACAGGGTGTAGATCTTTGTAAAATTAGAAAATCTTACCAAAATATGTTTCTTCATTGTCTAAATCTAAAACTGTAATGGTAGTTGTATGTTTCCATTTGAATTAATACCATTAAGCGTGTCATGTTATGGGCTATGAGATAAATCATTTAGTAAGGTACATGTACATAATATACATAGTCCCTTAACAATTTGATATAGCCTACGTCTGTTAAAAAGATATGAACAGCTTATATGCAAAACATGCCATGTCCAGCAGATTTCAAAATGGAGATTTTTGCTGAAACTTGTTATATTTATAAGAATACACTTTTTGCTTGTTATTTGAAGTATATGTATCTCATTCCTTTGCAGAGCTATTACAAATTTAAGTTTTCAGATATTTTTTCGGAAAATTTGAATTGAAATGGCCCAAAGATGGAGGAAAAAGTTGGATGTTGATGTATTTTTTTTGGTTTAGTACAATTTAATCTTTCATTTGAAATACCAAATGATAGTAATTGTTGAACAATTAGTCTTACATAGCAAAAATTTCAAATGATGGTCAATCTTTCGGATCATTTCAAAATTGAGGGTAAATTGCCATTTTAGGTCATTTTATCGAAATATTCAATGACAACCTCTTTTAAAATGGAATGCTGAACTTAGAACCATAGAGTTACAAAGAGTGTTTCTAGAAAAAGGATAAATCTGTTTAGTGACAAACATGCTAAATCCATAGTCATTTGGAAACATAAGAGAAAATAACAAAGGTTCAAGATTTCACCCAAACATGTTATTTAAGTTTCGTATGGACATAATGTTAACCAAATAAACCAATCCAAAATGTCCATATTAAAAAACATGATTTTCTCCAAAGTACATTTGTGGACTTCGCACGTTTTGTAAAAAACTCTTGTACAATGTGAGAGGGAAGCCCCTATTGTACAGTTCAGACATATTCTTCTGGGTATTAATATCTGGTAAAACATTGGGGTTTTAACCAAATACATATAATTTACACTAAAAATGTTATTTGCATATCTGTCTGGTGAAAGTTTGCGATACATAGACGTGATTATTAATGGATAACGATGGGTCCAACTACTTAATGCAACAAACAACCACTATAGTGGAGATAATACTAGACTGTAACGATTAGGCCAGAAATAACAATGTTAAGGCGACTAGAAAACAATTATTGTACGGGCCTGACCGATACATTGTTTTTCAAGTGGCAATAAAATCTTCTTTTTAAAAAAAAGAAAAATGTTGCTTTTTTAAAACAAAACCAGCCTATTTTTGAAATGGTTTGAATTGTTTTGAAACATTTAGAAAATTTCGAGGGAAAAAAGAAAACTAAAACACAAAAAGGGTGTTTTTTCCTTCATTCCTAAAACGAATTTTGTGCACAACGGGGTTACACACGTAAATAGTTTTATTCATGGTAAACTCAAGAGCGTTTTTGCTCATGTTATCCAAATAAGGTTTAAAACATTTACCAACTTCATATAGCTTTTCAGTTTGTATTAGTATTACCAAGTTTACAAAGTGAGTGATACACAAACGCATTTACCAGAACATTCTCAACTTACTGCTGCTTATAGCTTTTCTTACAAAACAAATTACAAAAATTCCCACCAATTTGTATCAACAACCATTGCATAGAAAACCTTCCCTTTTAAACCAAAAGTTCAAAAAGCAAAACCTGGGTTGCTTATTTGGTCCTATTTGAAGTTTGTTTCCCATTCAATCAAGCCAAAAATGAATAATACGATACTTTATCAAATGTATACAACATTTTGGACTATGGTTATGGGGGGATCTCTCATTTGCTTCCGTATGGTTGTCCCAACCGAAAGAGGTCAACAAACCCCCACCCCTTTACACCCCAAGAAATTAATGATTCCCCATGATCCATCTGGTACCGGGGCGTACCAGGATTTTTGGGCGCGTTTAGCCTTTCGACAACAGATTTTCGGTTTTACCTATGAGTATGATAATCATGAACGAATTAAGCTGGTCACCATTAACATGATTATAACACATATTGAATTACGTTAGCGTTTTTTAAACATGTTCAATAGGTTTAATAATTATTTGTGATTTCATGAATATCTTACTCATATGTAGGATTAGATTTTGTGTGAAAATGATTCAAATATATGACCCTCTAGTATCACAAATTATGACGCTTATAGGATCACCCCCTGCGGAAGAAAATGACATCACCCTCAATTTTAACCCCACTTGTATACCTGGGGGTAATTTGAAACTGTTTCACTGCCAATCCGTCAATAGAACAAAGGTTTCTTGTTTAGATTATTTTTCATACATTTGTAGACAGCAGACAAGTTCCATAACGCTAAACCGATAACCTATGACCGGTAGGTCACCCTTTCGTGGGTTGTAGCGGACAGGGTTGACCCAACATCTCTCTGGTTGACCCATACGGTATACATTTATGAAAAGCAGACAAGTCCCATAGTGTACAGGTCACTAAGTTTGTATGTACAGGGTTGGAGCCTTTGTAGATATACACTGATCAGCATCCTACAGTTTGGTAACAAAGCCCAAGGTAGTACATACATGTTTATTCATAGAATAAGACTTTGAATCTGAAGAGAAAAAGAAAAGAAACTAGATCTAGTTCTGGTCTGAGACCAGGGCACCTTGATTTTAATGAGAAAATGATCCCTAGTGACCTCTTCTTGACCATTGACCTGGTTATGATGATTGACTTTTATTCTTGCCTGATTGAACCAAACAAGATAAAACAGGTCCGATCTAATTTAGATGCAAATCGGAACATGTTTTAACTTTTAACTGTATAGGTCAATGACCCCTAGTGACCCCATATGACATGTCACTTTTATTCGCTGAAGACCCTATATGTACATGGATCCAAGAAATCTTTTGACTAATTCTGACAATCATGGGTCATTTCCTCTCGAAAAAATAGCATTTTTAGTGCGAGGATTTTAAAAACCGAACTATCATATATGCGTACGGTCAAAAGGAATATGTTGACAAATTCTGACGATCCTAGGTCATTTCACTAAATTGCAAACGCGTTTTAAGTGAAAATCACGTTTTGACCCGTTATGATCCCTGTGTGACCTTTGACCCCAAACTATGAAGACCCTATATGTAGGTCTGGTAGGGGGTCCTACTGACCAAATCTGGTGATTGTAGCATGTAAACTGTAGAAAAAATAGCATTTTGAGTGCGAGGAATGAAAATTGACCTTTTGACCCCTAGTGACCTTTGTTGACCTTTGACCCCATAAAATTGATTGACTTTTTTTCTTGTCTTATCAATGCCTACAAAATGAAACATGACCGGTCAAAATCGGAGCATGTCTTACATTTTACCCCTGTTTAGGTCAATGACCCCTAGTGACCCCATTTGACATGTCACTGTTATTTGCTGAACACCCTATATGAACATTGATCCAAGGAATCTTTTGACCAATTCTGAGTATCATCAGTCATTTTCCCTCGGACAAGTAGGGTTTTGAGTGAATGAAGAAAAAAATTACATTTTGACCCCTAGTGACCCCAAATATTTTTTGATTTTAAAAACCGAACTATTGTACATGCGTACGGTCAAAAGGAATATGTTGACCAATTCTGACGATCATAGGTCATTTCACTAAATTGCAAATGCGTTTTAAGTGAAAATCACCTTTTGACCCCTAGTGACCCCTGTGTGACCTTTAATCCCTTATGCTTTACAACCTGAGTAGTGGTGCACATAACGGTTCTTATGACTAAATATAGTCAAAATCGGGTCAATGGTTACGGAGCTATAGGTCCCATAATAGATGAACTGTGATAGATCACGAATATATATATTAGTCTCAACACGTTTTTGTCCTCTGGGGCGTGCCATAGTTAGGCACGTTTTTATGATAAGAAAAGATTATATGTGTATCCCTTTTTTCTCAAATAATTTGTTAATCCTTTATATGATTTGTTGATTCTGTCACTACTTTATGTCTTTTGTAGTACTGAGTCCGAAGATGTTTGAATGGAAATCTAACTCCATTTCCGCTTTGTGATATTAATTTTTTGCATTAATTCATACTTTCTATTACATATTTGTTGATGGAATGCCGTATATGACATTATACGGATATCAACACGACATGCCAGTACACGGCAATCATTAATATAAAGACACACAGGGTAAAATTTAAGACTTGCTCCGATTTTGACCGGTCATGGCTCATTTTGTAGGCATTGATGAGACAAGAAAAAAAGTCAATCATTTTTTTTGGGTCAAAGGTCAAAAAAAGGTCACTAGGAGTAAAAATTTACATTTTGACCCCTAGTGACCCCAAATGATTTTTAATTTTAAAAACCATTCTTTTGTATATGCGTACGGTCATAAGGAATATGTGGACCAATTTTGACGATCCTAGGTCATTTCACTAAATTGGAAATGCGTTTTAAGTGAAAATCATGTTTTGACCCCTTATGACCCCTGTGTGACCTTTGACCCCTAACTGTGAAGACCCTATATGTAGGTCAGGAAGGGGGTCCTACTGACCAAATCTGGTGATTGTAGCATGTAAACTGTAGAAAAAATAGCATTTTGTAGATGGGTTTGATAGAAAGAAGAAAGAAACGGTACAGATACAGGACCTGGATTTTTGAAAAAATCCAGGTAAATATGAGTAAAAGGATATAAGTATCGTCATTTGATCATTAATATTTCTTTTAATTGCAAGTATACACGCACGTGAATCCTTTGTAGGCCACAATATTAGCCTTTCCAAACTCCATAAATTAAATTTAGGTTTCTTTCTGAAGACAATCTATTTGATTTACAAAAGCATTCTTCTTATATACACCTGCGGTGTTAGCATCGGTTAATACATGCATAATATTTATATATATATATATATATATATATAGATCATGTAGATAGCGTTTACTAACCTTTATTTCAATACAAAATCGTTTTATTGCACATTCAGATATAACTGCTGGTTTCATGAATTCGTTGTAGCTGCCAGAAATTCATCAAACTATAATGATTTGTCGCCTAAAATAAAAACAAAATAAAAACATGTAATTAGTGAAAACTAGTTGATGAAACTATATTATAAGTATACACACACAATGTATTAAGAGGCGCCAATCTATTTCCAGAAGCCGTTTTAAGGTGGAAAATATATGAATGTGTGCATTTAAGTGCATTGCCAAAATTGCCTTACTCGTGCAGTTGATCAATTGCTACATAACAACTAAGCTAATTCAAAAATATAATTGGTATCAAAAACAGTGTTTACTAAACTGCTCAAAAAAAGTTTGGAATATTTTTCCAAGCACAAGATTTTCAAATATCGCGGGATATGTTCATTAAGTATAATACATCATTTAAAAGCTGATGTGTTCATCTTTACAATGATATCCAATTTGAAGCAATCCATTGTTCCAGTGCTCAGCCACATGCTTGAGAACATGGGGAGGTCGCAATCTGAAAGTGCCAAAAATCAACACTATTTTGTGCTTAAAAATCAATAGATCATCACACTACACTGTAGTGGTCTATGTAACACATTGAACAGACGACAAAGATGTTCTTTTGAGCACGAAATAGTGTTGATTTTGGCACATTCAGATTGTGACCTCCCCATGTTCTCAAGCAAGTAGCTGAGCACTGGAGCAAGGGATTGCTTCAAATTTGGTATCATTGTAAAGATGAACACATCAGCTTTACATGGATATATAACACTTAAATGAACATATCCCGCGATATTTAGAAATATTGTGCTCGAAAAAATATTCCAAACTTTTTTTGAGCAGTTTATATCGATAGCAAATAACTTGAGACTTGAGTCCTATTATTAATGGTGCTGCACAAAACAGTCACATTTTCAAAAGTATGTAGCCTACTCAACATGCTTACTATTTGTACGAGGTATCATATTATGGCAAAGTATATTTCATTTCAAGATTATTTTCATATGTGTATGAGCTACAATCTCAGAAAGAACTGCTGTTACACCTTTGACTTGAGTACCTCGTTATGATCATTCCCCTAGCCGCTCCCCCCCCCCCCCCCCCCACCCCAATTCATTGATGATGTTGAGGGAGACATGCGGTAGTAGATGTCCAAGTTAAGGGATTATTACAAAACCAGCGCTTTAACGGCTCCCACAATATGGAATATTACCGGGTTCAGTGTTACAACCCCAATCATTGGCGGAGCCAGGGGGGGCCTGGGGGGCACGTGCCCCACGGGTCCCTGGCACCAAAAAAACAAAAAAAAGGAGAAAAAGAAAAAGAAAGAAAAAGGAGAAAAGGGAAGAAAAAGAGAGATAGTAGAGGGTATAGGGTTCTTTTTTGTTACATAGTAAGTTTCCATGCCCCCATTCCTTATTTGTTTAAGGTTAAGAAGGGGTCGACCGCTCTTTCTCCCCTGTCCCCCAATTTTGCCATTGTCGCCTCAATTTTGATAAGAGAAATCATAGTTAAATTATGACGTTCAAATACAAAGATAGCAATTTTCGTTGTATGTGCCCCTTCCCCAAAAAATAAATTCATTCCAAATTAAGAAGATCGTTTGAAGCCTTAAAGTACCTCATTCATAGCCAAACCGGGTAAAATAGCAAAACATTTAACAATAAAAGCAGTGTCATAAGGCCAAAATATATCTCAAATGTGGCAAAAAGAATCCAGGCGTTTTCGTAAAAAAATAAAAATAAAACCATTTTAATAGAAGCAAAAATTTATCTCAATCTTGGCAAAATTAATGTAAAGAAGTCAATTTTGCGTGGTTGGTATCTCAATCGCGGCACAATTTATGTAAAATAGCCCCAAAAAAAATTCGTGCGCATGACAAAATTAGTTAGTGTTGAGAAGCCAATATTTCGCGCATTTTGCTCATGTGCCTCGAAATATTCGCTTTAGTTTAAGCTTGTACCAGCTAAAATTGGCAAAATATGTAGAATGGCAAAATGAATTGCGCGCTGCGCACATGCCCCAAACGATAAGACTTGGGACCAGTCCTTGTGTGACTTCACTTCTTGTTGTCCGTTTCGGGAGGGCCCGAGGCAAGGGCGTCCCCAGACCCTTTTCATTGGGGGGGGTGTAAAGGTCATCAATTGCCGACAGAGCCATTTGTGCCGACAAAAAAAAATTTCGGCTCGCTTCGCTCGCCGGAATTCATACACGCATATTTTAGTATGGACTGTATAGTCAGAACCGTCAATCAGTTTTCAGACATGGGGGGGGGGGGGGGGGGGGGGGGACACAAATTTGATAATGATAATTGAAATGTTAAATAAAGCAGCGCGCAGCGCTGTTTGAATAGTTATGGGGGAGCCAAGGGCGTATCCAGGACTGTTTTGATAGGGGGGCACACATCCTCCTCAAGCCATCTTGTTTATCTTAAATATTGAAATGTTAAAACCAATACAAAGCGCGCAAAAAGCTGCAGAAAATATGCGCGGCAGTGGCGTAACTAGACTTTTTCATTGGGGGGGGGGGGCAAGAAGGGGCAGTGACTTGAAATGGGGGCCTCCTAATGGGTGGGCTTCATTCCAGTATCAATAAATGCGCGCGTAGCGCGCGAAAATTTTCGACTTTACGCCTACCTTTTGTACGATTGAGCTACATTTCGGCTCTAAACAAGCTTGTACCATAGAATATTGCATTTTGGGAAGACATGCGCCCGTAGCGCGCGAAAATTTTTCATCTGTTACTTTGTACCATCATTATTCCATGATTCATTTGGGGGGGGGGGGGGCAAGGGTTCCAAGTGGGAGGATCCAGCCCCCCGCTGGTTACGCCACTGATGCGGCCTGAGCGCGCAACATTTTTCAGTTTTTGAACTACAATGGTCATGGAAAACTGTCCTGAAGCTTTCTTGAAGCGCGCAAAAATTGGCATTTCTAACACTTAAATAGTCAAGTATGACGTTTTTGACGGTTTGATATTGCATAGTTACACATATCAAGTCCTGATCCAAATCGTATGGTTTGAGGGCCATTATAATGTTAAAACCTGTGGAAAATATGCGCGCAGATCGCGCAAAATTTTTCAGGTTTTGAACTAAAATTAAAATGGTCATTGAAAACTGGTTGGAAGCCTTCAGATACTATAAATTAAGCTTAAATAATGAAACATTGAAACTAACATGCGCGAAGCGCGCAAAATTTTGCATTTCTAACACTTAAAGGGTCCAGTATAACGTTTTTAACGTCACCCATATAATATTCGGTTTGGTTCGAGACATTTATAATGTTGATACCTGTAGAAAGAATGCGCGCAAAGCGCAAAAAGATTTTCAGTTTTTAAGCTAAAATGGTCATGGAACACTTTCCTGAAGCCATCTTGTTTTTGTTGAATAATGCTAACAAAACATGGTCAAATGTTCAGTATAGGCATGACAGGCCTACAGCCTGTATGTCCGACAACGACATGTATACCATTACGTGAGATATCGATTGTGCCCCTGGTGCACACACTGTAAATCCTGGTCTCACGCAAATGACGACAGTTGTGCTTATTGTCTTAATTATAATGATAATTTGCATTGTTCAAGTCGAAGTTAGGACAGAGTCTACTTATAAGTTCTTACTTTGCATTGACACCTAAACGTTGGAGTTGGACTTACTTTTGCGATAGACTGATAGTGAGCTTGCAGCGTCTACAATCAGTACAATGAGAGCAATTGGCCTACATCAACTTACATGTACATAATTATAGGCGAATTATTTAATATTTCGTAACCTATGTGCCAATATGATTGGCCATTGGCGACATTATTGACTTGGGTTTGCATTGACAACGACGATGAAATAGGCCTAGTTAGTATGATTAAAGGTCCCACACATTGCCCGTTATGCCTAGCCTATAGGCCTATACTATTCCGACACAATTTTTGTGTGTGTCTTGACAATGAGAAAAACAAAGACTTGGGCCTAGGCTGTTCATGTGCGCCGACACAAAATCTCATAAAAATGGGCTCGTTCACAGTGCCTACAAATTCATATGCCTACATTGCCTTTGTTCATTTTTGATTTGATTTGTGTTAACATAACATATATGCCGACACAACATTATCATTTGCGCATACGATAATTGTTATAGGGCTTTCTTTCTTTCTTCCCTTTTTCCTTTCTTTCTTTCCTCTTTCCTTTCACTTTCTTTCTTTCTTTTTTTTCTTTCTTTTTTTCCTCTTTTCTTTCCCTTTCTCTTTCTTTCTCCCCTTCTTTCTTTCTCCCCTTCTTTCTTTCTCCCCTTCTTTCTTTCCCTTTCTCTTTCCTTTTTTTCTTTCTCCCTTTTCTTCCTCCTTCCTTTGATTTGCCCACAGCACCATAATTTTGCCGACAGATTTGATGAATGGGGGGGTGTGACACCCCCCCACACCCCCCCTCTGGGGACGCCCTTGGCCCGAGGGCCGAGCGGTTGGGTGAAGGGTGGGTGGATGATTTAGAACCTCAAAATATTTACATTTTTTGTTTGTTATCAGCAAAAAAGTCGCTCAATTATGACAAAATTAGTGTAAAGTATCCCATTTTGCGCTGCGCGCTAAGCTCGCATGAACCTTCAAACATTACATTTAGCTTCATAACAAATTAGTATCAAATTTTGTGCGCTACGCGCTAATGTGACTTCAAACATTAACTTTAGCTTTATGAAGGCAAGCCTCAATCATAGCAAACTGTAAAATAGCAGATTTTTCGCGCGCTATGCGCGCCTGATAAGGTATCAGGTCGCTTTTTTTCTTTCCATTGTCAATTTTTCGGTATCTGATTAATAATAATTTCAAAAATATATGATTGATTTTGATTTGCAGCTTCAGTTTTCTTTTAAATTTGATATTCATAAAACGTACAAAAAAGACCAACAGAAAATGTCTTTATTGGACAGTAATATGTAGCAGGAGAGCCCTCCCATGGTCTTAAAAACTGCAGAAAACCTTCAGTTGCCCCCTTAGTCCTACGGGCTTTGCCCCTGGAGCCCAACGGTACCGGAAGCGGCCCCTGGACCCCCACGCCGATTTGGTCAGTGCCACAGGTGCGGATACAGGGGGTTGGGGCGCGGCTCGACTGGCGGCATAGGCCTATATAAAATGCCAATATTTATCGGAAATAAAGTGATTGCTTTTCAATAAAATATTAGTCAAAAGTACACACCAAATAGCACCAAATGCATGGGTTCGAAAATTGAAAACAAATCCAATTCTGAGGGAGGGGGCACATCACACCTCAGACTCTCCCCTGTTTGAGCTTTTAAACCATCTAGGCTATACTTAAATCAAGAATATATTAGTATAGTTATGCGCAACTTCTTTCGTGCATTGATAAAAAAACAAAATATTTATTAGAAATGAAGAGGTGGCTTTTCGATAAAATGTTGGTCAAAAGTATACACCAGATCGCACCAAAAGTTCTAAAATTGAAAACAAATCCAATTCTAAGGGGGGGATAATCAGACTCCCCCCTGTTCCAGCTTTTAGACCATTCTATACTTAAATCAAGAATATATCAGTATATGCTCAACTTCTTTCGTCATGTTCGTGCATTGATAAAAAAACAAAATATTTATTGGAAATGAAGGTGGCTTTTCGATAAAAGTATGGTCAAAAGTATAAACCAGATCGCACCAAATGAGTTCGAAAATTGAAAACATTTCCAATTCTGATTCCTGTTCGAGCTTTTAAACCATCTATAATATATCAATATATAATATGCTCAACTTCTTTCGTGCATTGATAAAAAACAAAATATTTATTGGAAATGAAGAGGTGGCTTTTCGATAAAATTGTGGTCAAAAGTATACACCAGATCGCACCAAATGAGTTCGCACCGAATCGCGTGGATGATTCCTGATCAATTTCATTTTTTGGGCACCCCTAAACTTTATGGATCGGAGCCTGAGTGCCCCCCGGGTAAGTATTCCTGGCTACGCCTATGCCAATCTTCCAGACTACTACGTCCCAGCATCAACCATTTGAAGGATAGTAAAGCGCTTCATAGTTTCAGAGAGTCAACTTTACACGTGTAATCAATGCATGTACATGTACATGTATCTGCGACACGTGTGGGACCTAAAGTTCTCTTATCCATAATCTATACTGAGAAATGTTACCTATAGGTCGTAATGAGATAATATTTTCGAAGATGTGCCTTTGGTAAAAAAGTCTTACCATTTTTATCAATTCTGTCGAATTCGTTGACGCAGTGACAGTTGTTGACGGCAGCTTTCCGCCTCGTCCATTCTGTAAACGTGACGAGATGATCACTATCACTGTCTAAGTCATCGAATAGGCCTAACTCCCTGCATTTTGGCCGTGATGAACTCTTGCAGTTTAGTAGTGTCGTCTTCGTCATCTGTCACTGATCTCCGTCTAAAAATGAAGACAAACACAAATCATGATTATATGATGATGAGAGACCAACGTTTATATGTTAGGCCCTTCACAATCGATTTTGAGTTTCCTGTTGCAGGTTTAAAAAAAGGGATGAGGTGACTTTTAATTATTAATTATCTTTTATTTTCTTTATTTTGAAACTAATTATTTTGTGGTCGCAACCAATGTCAACCCCTACATATCGAGGACTCTGCATTTAATTGTTTTCCAAGTATGATTAATTTGATACACACTAAAAACGACGGGGTCAAAATATTAACCCTTTTACGGGGTCAGTTTTATTGAACCCTATTCGTGGTTAAATCAACCACTGTCGGGGTCATTTGGCATCATATTAAAATGACCCCTAAAAGGGTCATATTTAAATGACCCTAAAATATAGTCATGAATGACCCTAGTCAGTAAAGACCCTAAATATATATAGCCTACCGTTATCAAAATGACCCCTGAATATGGTCATTTTTGACCCTAATATAGTCAGAGAGAAAAAGAGAAATATAATCATTTGACCCCAATTATAGTCATTTTAACCACAATTTGGGTGAAATTTTTCACTAGATCACCGGGGTCAAATTTGACCCTTTTTTAGTCGGTGCATAGTTGACTCAGTAAGCGGGGTTAAAAATTAATTTTGACCCCGTATTTTTAAGATTTTTTAGTGTGTAGGAGGACCAGTCGGGAGAGTAAACGACACATTTACAAAAAATAAAAAATAAATAATGTTTATTTTATAGAAACATTCCTAATGTATGCCTTTTCAAAGATAGGACCAACCCGTTCGATCCCTAGTTATCGTCCTTGCATGGGCGGGTCTCGAACTGGAGCTAGAGTAATTCGTCTATCATGTGCACCATGTGTAGAAAAAACTGCCTTATGCACTCGTAAAAAACCCTTTCCATGAGAGCCAACTATACATCACCAACTACAATTTAAATAAAGTTACGGTTCTTGATTTTAGTCACCCATTTTTGTATCAAATGACCACGAAAGTGACACAAAACACGTAAACAAATGACTAGAAAAAAAACTTTAAAACTTAATCCCCTTTTCAGTTGGTGTAATTGACCCTAAGAAGGGGCTTTATTTTTAAGTCTTACGTTTTATTTGTTTATTTTATTCAAATGAAGAGTGATCGATTGATGATAATTATACACACAAAGTTTATCGATCCTAGACCAATATTGTTTTAAGTGCATGGTGCAGTGGCAATTGAATGGAAATTTAAGGCATAGGCCTATGGCTTGTTGTAGGGGGATCATTGGTTGTTAAGTATAAGTGACCTTAATACCCAAGATATATAATTTTAGAAGGATAGGAAAGCGCTCAGGTACGCCCGTAGTATCAATATCTTACTTAGCATTGCTCCATTCAAGTTCAGAATGCGTATAACGGCTTTGTGATAAGAGTGTGTGATTTTCCCACATTCTTGACTTATCAACGTAAAAATAACAGTAGCCCTCATGACTTTGTTGACGGCCACACATGCAGCGCTAAGAAATGTTGAGGGTGCATACCACTATTACGCGCTAACGTGTGTTTCTATGGGAAAGATGCCTCGGGAAAACGGCAATATCTTGAGTTACCTTGCGACTCATTTAATGAAATCTTGGAATATTTATTAACACACATAGATCTTACCTGGGTCAAAACTCAGATGGGGGTGACCGTTTACATTTTTTTATATTTCCCCCTTTATACGGAGTAGTATTTTTTAACACGAAATTAGACCTTGTAGCCCGTTGTGACCAATGTGTATCCCTCCGCCAATATTTTCAAATAAAACAGTAGATGTATACTCTTTTCATTCGAATTATCTCAGGTACACTTCAGTGAATAAATATAGACCAAATTCAATCATTTTGAATGACATATCATGTCAATATTCACCATTCTTTCCGTTATTTAGGAACTACATTCGTGATCGCGATCGACGGAAGCTGGGCGTTGGACTGTAATAGTGGTGTGCACCCTTAAAGAGACCCATTTTCATCCAATTTCAGAAATCATTATGACATATTAAAGAGCAGAAAATTTCAAATTAAATGGTAAATTTGTATTCGATTTGGATACTCCGTTTGGTAAATACATCATGTACAAGAAGCTACATACCCACTTGAAATTCATAAAAACCCTTAATTTTTGTCATATTTTGGGATTCCCAGATATCAATTTTCACTTTTACAACGAAGGCCCGTGTTTCTTGATCTTATTGAATGTTAAAAGGATGCATGCTTCATCTTTTTTGATACACCACTCTTACTATAACATAGCAAAGCATGTTCATTCATTTGGTCATGATATACTTGCAATAATTGTCACCAATATACCGGGGAAAGGAAGTACATGTTTATGTAAATGCACGAAGCCACACGTTATTGGTTAATATTCATGATCTTTAATTCAATCGTCGTGTAGTCGTACATGTATATTTAAATTTTTGATATCATAAGTATATTTTCAAAACTATTTGTATCATAAGATTGCCTACATTGGCTTGACCACTCCACAAAGATGTATTGATCAAAACTCTCACGAAATATGTCAGTAGGCCTAAGACCTACAGGTCAAAACGATGTCAATATTTTGATTTCTGGTGCGTTTTGCCCCGGTATCCCCTACCCCCCCCCCCCCCCCCCCCCCCCCCCCCCCCCCACGCCCATGGAACGAGTTTCTGAGTCATTATGCTTTTGTTTTGATGTCAATTGGATGTTATATGTTATATGTTTTGTTTGTAAACTAAATAAAAATACTGAGTTTTCACACACAATCTCGCTCACTGGTATTATGATGGTCCGACAATAACAAATTGCAATTGTCTGAAATAGCAACGGTCAAGCGCGCACCCGACTGACTTTGCCCGTTTGGCCCGTATTTTGACAATTTCGTACTTTAATGAATGAAAAAGTCAAATTTAATAGTGTCAAATGTAGCGATTATTACTTCAAATGTATTTTCAAAATATAAAAATAAAAATAAAATGCTACACAAACCAAGTTTTACAACCACAAAGCCCGTAATCGCCTGGTTTTAAAGACTATCTCTGTGCTCCCTTTAAGAGACCCATTTTCATCCAATTTCAGAAATCATTATGACATATTAAAGAGCAGAAAATTTCAAATTAAATGGTAAATTTGTATTCGATTTGGATACTCCGTTTGGTAAATACATCATGTACAAGAAGCTACATACCCACTTGAAATTCATAAAAACCCTTAATTTTTGTCATATTTTGGGATTCCCAGATATCAATTTTCACTTTTACAACGAAGGCCCGTGTTTCTTGATCTTATTGAATGTTAAAAGGATGCATGCTTCATCTTTTTGATACACCACTCTTACTATAACATAGCAAAGCATGTTCATTCATTTGGTCATGATATACTTGCAATAATTGTCACCAATATACCGGGGAAAGGAAGTACATGTTTATGTAAATGCACGAAGCCACACGTTATTGGTTAATATTCATGATCTTTAATTCAATCGTCGTGTAGTCGTACATGTATATTTAAATTTTTGATATCATAAGTATATTTTCAAAACTATTTGTATCATAAGATTGCCTACATTGGCTTGACCACTCCACAAAGATGTATTGATCAAAACTCTCACGAAATATGTCAGTAGGCCTAAGACCTACAGGTCAAAACGATGTCAATATTTTGATTTCTGGTGCGTTTTGCCCCGGTATCCCCTACCCCCCACCCCCCCCCCCCCCCCCCCCCCCCCCCCCCCCCCCCCCCCCCACCCCACGCCCATGGAACGAGTTTCTGAGTCATTATGCTTTTGTTTTGATTTTGATTTTATTAACATTTCACAGTCGTGGCCCTAAGGCCAAATTGCATGAAATTTACATGATAAAAACATTGAAAAACAAGACAAGGAACTTATGAATTAATATAAAAGAGAATATTGCACATTATAGATAAAAACATCAACAATATGATATGGTATAAAACATTGAAAAACGCCGAAGAACAAGGCATGGTAATTATGTGATTAATTAATATAGAAGAGAATATAGCACATTATAGATATTTTTTTAAATTGCATTATGTACATAGCAAATACCATTATAAAAATAGAAGTGGGTGCAGAAAAATCCTGGGCCTATTTATTTAAAAGCTGCACAAAATACGGCACAGGACTGTTTTTGAACCTATTAGTCCTTTTGTTTTGAACCTATTAGCTTTTGTTTTGATGTCAATTGGATGTTATATGTTATATGTTTTGTTTGGTAAACTAAATAAAAATACTGAGTTTTCACACACAATCTCGCTCACTGGTATTATGATGGTCCGACAATAACAAATTGCAATTGTCTGAATAGCAACGGTCAAGCGCGCACCCGACTGACTTTGCCCGTTTGGCCCGTATTTTGACAATTTCGTACTTTAATGAATGAAAAAGTCAAATTTAATAGTGTCAAATGTAGCGATTATTACTTCAAATGTATTTTCAAAATATAAAAATAAAATAAAATGCTACACAAACCAAGTTTTACAACCACAAAGCCCGTAATCGCCTGGTTTTAAAGACTATCTCTGTGCTCCCTTTAAGGGTGCATACCACTATTACGCGCTAACGTGTGTTTCTATGTGAAAGATGCCTCGGGGAAAACGGCAATATCTTGAGTTACCTTGCGACTCATTTAATGAAATCTTGGAATATTTATTAACACACATAGATCTTACCTGGGTCAAAAACTCAGATGGGGGTGACCGTTTACATTTTTTTATATTTCCCCCTTTATACGGAGTAGTATTTTTTAACACGAAATTAGACCTTGTAGCCCGTTGTGACCAATGTGTATCCCTCCGCCAATATTTTCAAATAAAACAGTAGATGTATACTCTTTTCATTCGAATTATCTCAGGTACACTTCAGTGAATAAATATAGACCAAATTCAATCATTTTGAATGACATATCATGTCAATATTCACCATTCTTTCCGTTATTTAGGAACTACATTCGTGATCGCGATCGACGGAAGCTGGGCGTTGGACTGTAATAGTGGTGTGCACCCTTGAGGTAAACCACCGCAGCGCTAAGAAATTTTGTTTCGTCGGCCATCTTGAATCCCGCTTACAGACAACAACTTGTCACACAACGGGCCTTTTTTACCAGAAAATCAGTAAGTATACAAACTTAATGTTGCTCTATTATAGGTTTGAAGCTGTTTCGGGTGTAAAACATCTTGGTTATGTGCTGATTTATGATTATAACGCCTTTAATTTATGTCTAGATGTTGCCAACTGGTGTCCTATCTGAGTATCTCCGAAACACTGTTGGAGGTAGGGCTAGCGCTAGCCTATATCATGTATGTTCATCAAGAAATCTATTTATTACACACTTTCTGAAACTTTCTTATATATATATTTTTTGCCCAAAACCAACCCTGGTTGATACCCCCGCTGAATGAATCCACTCAGACTTGTCATATCGCCCTCATCACCAGGCATGACACCAGATACTATTAATTTTGGGATAGGAAAGTCCTATACTAACGTACGTAGCGAAAACGGACCCTTTCGCATATTTGAATACATTATGGTAATCGTCCGGAATGCGTCCGTGACTACACCTGGGACAAACGCATAGCGCATGCGCAACATCCGGGTCTGTAACGTTACTTTTTCGGGGTAAACATTGCGAGTAATTCGTGCTAAGCTCAAGTAGACTTGACTAGAAAATCTTAAATTATTTATGTTTTTGGTAAGATCGGAAGAAACGAATAATGCGGTTACAAAAACACGAATCTTGGCCATATTATTTGTATTTCATTTCCACGAAATAATAAATTTATGTAGCAATAGAAGGATTTTTACAACTCTTCGTAACGTCGAAAAATCGACCCAAAAAGACGAGGTTTCTTTCACACAAAATAGAGCTAGAAACCCTCCTTATTCGTGGCCGGTTTTGCAATTTGAAGTCTGAAATTGACAGACAATACTCATATAAGTGTTTTATTCAAAGGGTACTCTGCGGAGCATGTCCGGATAAACCAAAAAAAAGTATGGACCAAAATGTGACAAGAGACGATTTATAAAAATGGATCAAAATTCACGATACAAGGCTTGAATAAGCTTATAGAATCCCGGGTGACAGGCTGCGCGGTAAAGTAGGTTTAGCAATGGCAATAGCGCGATTTTTTAAATATAAGCTTTTATAATTGATTATTGATACTTAGAATCTAGTCACTCAAGTTTTGGTGGGATGGATTAGCCACTCACAATAGGCTATGTGGGCCCTTCCACGTCATTCACTGATCGCCAGTTGAGCGCCCCCCCCCCCCCCGCTATCCTATACTCTGTTTGGCTTCCTCTGGACAGTGACGTAAACTCACAACAGGCGCAGCTTTTATGCATGCGTTTATAAATGTATCTTCCGCTTTTCAACGCTCAGGTGTACATACGAGTGCCTTGAGTAAGCGCGCGTTATGCGCTGCAATTAGTAGAATACGCAGTTACGTCACTGTCTCGTGATGGCCAAATAGACTAGACCTGAGGAGCAGGGCTCAAATTAATCATTAGGCATTAAAGGCAATTTCCTTCCAGTGGTGTACCCAGCTTTTTGAAACTGGGGGGGGCACGACCATAGTTGAACCGACGAAAGGCACGATTTACCGTCAATTTGTTTTTTACAGACTCCCAAAAAAATTGTATGCACACAAAATTTTCCGTCAGCAGCTGAATTCTTGATAAGTGGGTGGGGGGGGGGGGGGGGGGCGGTAGCGATTGGTTGTCCACAAAACGGGCATTAAATTTTAAAAATCTTGCCCCCCCCTGAAAAAATCATAGCTACGCCACTGATCTGAAGGAAACATAAGGGAGTGTTTAGAAATACTTTGGTGGGGGCTGGGCAAAATAAGAGTGGGGGTGGGGGGGGGGGGGCAAAAAAAGTTTGAAGTTGCCAAAAGGGGGGACCAAAAAGTTGTTGGTACATAAACGGGGAGTGGGGGTCAAAATAGTTTGGCCAAATAGATAGTATAACGCCTGGGTGGACCAAAAAACCCCAAATCAGTGTTAAAAAGGCAAGAGGTGTAGAAAGACAATTTGTGTAGCAAAAGAAAAGAAAAGAAAATGTTTGTGAACTTTTATTTTACAAACATTAACAATTTAAAGGGTGAAGAGGACATTTTCATTTTGGGGTGTAAAATGAAACTTGGATCATGATAGCCTGGGTAGGCAACATCCGGACTGACCGTTGCAAATTGTGCGACATGCGGAACCTGAACACTATTTCAACAAAGTACCGTTAAAAAAGGTTGTCATTAACGAGATAAACACAAATGTTTGCGCCCTACGCGCAAATCTTTGTGCAACATTGTCATTACTCATTAACGAGATAACACAAATTTATGCATGCTATGCGCGCATCTTTATGCAACATTTATTTTTCAAGCAAAAAGAGGCATTCATGTTGAGTAAATCTGAAATGTTGATGTTGTGGTCCGGACCGCCAGCGTCATAAAAAGATGCCAAAACAAAAGGTCTTTGTCTACATCTAATAGTAAATGGTAAGGGGGGGGGGGGGGGGGGGGGCGGGTCAGTACATTTTTCAACTTTTTAAGGGGGTCAAAAAGTTGTTCAATTTGTAAGGGGAGGGGGGGGGGGGGGGGTCAAAAAAATGTCAACACCAAAAAATGTCAGTTGCCCAGCCCCCCCACCCCCCCACACACACACCAAAGTATTTCTGAACACTCCCTAAGAAAAGTTCTTAAGGATCATAATCATAAATATTTTCTGAGTTACAGCAGAGCGATACGATTCCTAATGACCTTAAGCCTGTGCGGCAAATGAGATTGGATCAAGACTATTCTTTTATCATGTCCGAAGGCAGACAGCAAAATTGTTAAACTTTATTTGTTGGGAGTGGCTCTTTTTACTTCATTCTTTTCTTCCATCTTTTCTTATTTTAGTCATTTCATTCAGCCAGCATGCTTATATAGGCTTTCTAAGCCTGGCCTGATCATTTTGCTTGAGCCTGGTCCCTTCAGGACCCAAAGCGTGTGTCCGTACGGGCCGACATGTAAACAAACAAACAAACAAACAAATCATGGTTTGTTTAAGAGTAAAAACAAACTGTCGGGTTTTTATTTTACTCTAAAAACCATGATTTTGAAGTAATTAGGAATTGAGGGCACCCTCTGGAAAAGATCACATAATATGCCTTTTAAAAAGCAATAATTGATACTGATAAATCACAAAACTTACTCACAAATTAAAAAATGACCTGGTACTGTATCTGGTGGAGGTTTTTTTTCTCTGAAAAAAACACACCAATTAGACTATTATAGGCTATTAGTATTTTGTTTTGAGGTCAAATGGGTATGTTAACATTTATATGCAAGTAATGTATTGTAAAATGGGTTTAGGCCTATGTAAACAAAATCAATACAAGGAAGTACAATGGAAAAGTATAAGGTTGTTTTCATTTCAATATTTTATTTTAAGATTTGAGATATAAATCGATCATAAACCAACTTCAAATTATTAGTTACATTCAATGTAATAGAACACATTTTCCACTTAATTAGGCCTGCTGTTATCAAAACAAGACTCTTGATCAACAAACATGCATCTCAGAAACACGCACAACGACAACGTACTCAAGTGAGCACATGATTTGGTTCATCGCGTTCACCATTCATATTGTAACGGTATAGCCTCGGTAGACAAGGGCCGCTCAAATAAATTTATATCCGACCTGGCAAACTCTATAAAATAACACAATCGTACGAATGTTCAATTTAGGTTTCAACGTATTGGCCCTCAATTGTTGTGTTCAATATATTGGCCAGGTATTTATTCAAAGTTCTATTCAACACTTACATAATCAAATCACAAACCATGATAATAATAGTATGAAGAACAATATACAATACATTTTCAAACAGTGTACAAAAGCCTAATATGCTGTTGACCGTAAACCTGAAATATTAAATCCTAAATGAAACCTGGTCCCTGGTCCAACTCTTGTGTACAGTATTACATTAATTATCCATTACCAAATCCTCATCCCCATCAGGATGTTACATAGGATTATTCAGTTCAATAAACCTTAAAAATTCAACATTGCCACAAAGAAGAGTACCAAAGGACCGGACGACATTACTTATTACTTAAGTCATTTGTATACCTGATTTACACCTGGTTTTATTCCTGATTTCTTGTCAAACCAAACACTTGCTTGTCACTTGAATCTGGCTCCGACACCCCGATAGCGAGGTAATCCAAGGAAAAAATAGTAGGACTTCTGATGTAACTTAATATATTTTCCCGTGTTTGAAGTATTATTATAATCCGGCTCAGAAGTGAATAAAATGGATTAAGTGAGATCTATATACCAGATTTAAACGATGCTGATTGGTCTAGACTTAAAGAATTTGATTGGTTATTCAAATTATCAATCAGTGACTTACGCGATTTTAATAGTTAAATGACTTGCGCAATATTAATATTTAAACAAGAATAGTCTTTAAAATGTTGAATCGCACAAATAAAAGGTGAATTCGATTTTTGTTACAGAGCCCCCTACCAGGACACAGCCGTCCCGGGCTGCATAGTCCGAGAATTTTACAAAAATCGATTATGACATTTCTGTCATAACCCTACCCATGATACAAATGTCTTAAAAATTACATACAGAGCAAGATACATTTATTTGGAATGGTGTGACTTTTCAGTCATCACCAAGTTCAAGGAATATCTTACCTTTGAGTGGTACGACTTTTCAGTCCGTCCCAAACTCTTCATACCTGATACATACAAAAATATAAAAATAAAAGGATATGCTGTTTACATTTTCTTATTAACATATATACAAAACAACCCAGCCCAAAATGCTTAATCCTCTAGATAAATTGTGGTCTTATCAACCCTCAAATACTTAATACCATTTTCCACAGATCTTGTGGATTTGTAAAATGTGGACAGCTCCCTTAATTCCCCAGACTTAAACACTGCTGGCCCTACGGACACCGGGTCCGTTCCTTTTACTAATTCTATCGCCATTTCCTGCTCCTTAGGGTGGGGTGTCTCTAACATCTTGTCCAGCAGGCCTACGGTTTGTCTGGCCCTTTTGGCGGCTCTCTTTACTTTGGATGGTCTGTTACGCGTACGCTTCCTTGCCGGGTACCTGTCGTTGCACGCGTTAATGCTTCTTTGGGCACCGTAAAGCCGGGGTGATGAACTTGGTAGTGTGCGAGTAACTCGGCAAATTGATTTACCTTGCACTCACATTTTTCGCATGTAAACTCCATTGTTGATCCTGCAAATGATGGTTATAGGATTATACAATGCATACAGCCCGTTAAGAAAATATTTAAAGGAATAAAATAATAATTAAGGATCCAGGTACATAATCACAGTTGATAACATAAAACAATTCAAAGCCAGTACAGGGACCATTTAAGATACCTAATGACTACAATCTTGCCTTATTTCAGTCAAGGTTCATAGGAAAATAGGCCTAGCCATTTCTAGCTAGCCTAAGTGCACACTCACAGGAACCTGCTTACATAATATAGGAATTGTACTATTTCACTCTAAGTACTGACCAACTAAGAACCCTCAAAGCATTTCGGCTTATATAGGCCTACTTTACCAAACCTCATTAGTTTTTAATATGACAAAGTTTAATTGATAACATTCTGAATTTGGATACAGGCCACTTACTGAGTATCACAATAAATCATACCTTAAATATAGGACTTTCATTCGGACTAACTCAATTCACAGATCTTTTCAGATCCACATATCATTTTGAGCAGTCACACTAATTTGAGTACAAGTAGCAGCAACCAATACATTTTTGGATTTCAATAACTGCACCACTAACTCACCTGCCTAACCATAAAACACTCATAAATTTACACTTTTAGGACTTGAATTCGGACTATCAGATAAGGACCTCGCATGGGTTTCCCAATTATCTGACATGTCGCACTAATTTGAATCAATTGGTCAGCACAACCAAGACAAAATTTGGTATTTATTATTGCTGACCAAGACTCCTCTGCCTAAACATTCACACTTACCATTTTGAACACTCAGTTTGTGAACACATTGATTACACTTGTATTGTTATAGGCCTTAACCTATAACTGGACTTCTCAGTCTTGTTTTACATTTATGTGAAAACATTAACTCCAGGAATAACATTTTTATATATAATATACCTACTGTCTGGATTCTTATAGTCCAATTTACCTTTTAAGCATCACTTATGCTTTCACACCTGCTGGCCAAGGCTTATTCAACCTTTACAAGCCTAAACACTTTTTAATTAAATACAAACCATAAATTGACAATTAAACCAATCCATCAATATACTCAAATTATTTATTAAACCCTCTTTGGAGTGAAAACATGTTTGATTTTTCCCAGTTAACTCTGTTCTTATTTCATTTACCTTATTATGAATCCAAAAATCTAGACGGTAATTTCCGCATGCGTCGTGGATTTCGTCTACCACTGGCTGGGATTACTTCTAGTGACTCTTTCTTACTTGTTTCATCGATACCTACTGCTTTAACCTTCTCTTCACTTGGTTTCTCGCTTGATTTTTGAACCATTGATTTTTCATGGCAGACCTCGACATTGGTCCTCTCTTCTTTGGGGACTTCAACGGAGTCGACATCGGTCCTCTCGTCTTTGGGGACTTCAACAGAGTCACTCCCCTGATCACTTACAAGACCTTTACAACATGGGTTCTCCAGCCAACTTTTCCGCACGTTACCTTCATAGGGCTTCAACCGGTCCATGTGTATTATTTTACACTTGGATTTGGGTCCCTTCTGTATCTTACAATGTACATCTGACAACTTTTCTACTACAAGTTCTGGTCCTGTCCAGGGTAATCTTAGTTTGGAACAGACTCCTACCTTTCTCTGGTTGTTAAAAACCCATACAAAATCACCTTGGTTAATGTTACTTGCTCGTGCCTTACGATCATATTGTCGTTTCTGTCTTCGAGCACTCGCCTTTAATACCTTACGAGCTCTGTCATGAGCAGATTTCATCCTTTCCCTTAAATTGAGAGCGAAATCTGTTACCTCTTTATCATCGTGTACACCTTCTACCAAGAGATCTAGTGGTGTTCCAACCTCTCTACCTAACATTAACATATTCGGTGTTTCCCCTGTTGACTCTTGTACAGCAGATCTGTACGCATAACCTACATACGGTAACTGGGTATCCCAGTCTTTCTGATTCTTATACGGGTCCATAAGTAGTGACACAATACTCAGAATTGTACGATTGTAGCGTTCAATCATCCCATCAGATTTAGGATTATAGCCACATGTCCTCGTACGAGTTATACCAAGAATACGTAATGACTCTGTAAACACTTGACTCATGAAATTCGAACCTTGGTCCGAGTGCAATTCTAGGGGCATACCATACCTACATACAAATTCACCTACAAATGCCTTGGCTACTGTTACAGCAGTCTGGTTTGGGATGGGAATGGCTTCCATCCATTTCGTAAAGTAATCTCCTATCACTAAGATATATTTGTTACCACTCTCACTTACCGGTAAAGGGCCTAAAATGTCTAGAGCTACTCTTTCTAATGGGCCACCAACCTGATATTGTCTCAATGGAGCTCGTCTCCGTTTTGGTGGATTCTTCCGTTTTGCACAGCCTGTACACTGACGTAGCCATGCCCTCACATCCTCTATCATACGTACCCAATAGTACCTTTCTTGTAACCTATTCAGTGTCTTTTTCTGTCCTAAGTGGCCAGCCGCTTTCACATTATGACACTTTTCTAATACTACTTTGTGCATAGCGGGGGGTAACATTACCTTTAACCTCTCTTCACCCCCATTAGGATGAATCCATCGTCTACATAGTACACCATCTTTCACACACAACATGTCCCATTGCGCCCAGTAGACTTTTAAGTCCGGGACACAAGGCGACACTTCATTCCACTCTGGCCTTAACTCACCAATTTCCAAAGCTTTCAGTAAATAACTCATACTTGGTTCTGTAAGTTGGGCTTCCCTTATTTCTTCCAATGTTATTACAGGGGTTACAGTTACGGTGTAGACAGACTTTAATGACTCTGACTCTAATACTTCACTAGGGGGTAACTTTGACCATAACCTTTCAGTGGTTACCTGCCCTAGATCTCTAATCTGTTCCATACCTTGTTCATTTTGATCAGTTTCTCTATCTCTGCACTCATCTTGCCTACCACACTGCTTGCAAGGGCGTCTAGAGAGAGCATCTGCATTGCTGTGTTTAACACCAGGGCGATGAATTAACTCAATATTATAGCTACTTACTATTTCTAACCAGCGGGCTAGTTGACCCTCCGGATCACGAAAATTCACCAACCACTTCAATGCACTGTGATCTGTTCTCACTATAACCTTTCGGCCATAGATGTAGTGTCTAAAATATTTCAGAAAATAAACAACAGCGAGCAATTCCCGTCTTGTAACACAGTAGTTACGTTCGGCTTTACTGAAAGTCTTACTACCATAAGCAATTACTCTTACTTCACCATCTTGCTCTTGGGATAAGACACCACCCATAGCATAGTTGCTTGCATCACAATCTATAATATACTGACCTTCGGGCTGTGGATAAGCCAAGACAGGAGCCGTGATCAGGCAATCTTTCAATTTCTGAAAGGCCAACTCACACTCAACTACCCATAAGAATTCTGCATTCTTTTCAGTTAATTTGTACAGGGGTTTGGCTATTTTGGAGAAGTTTGGAATAAAACGCCTGTAGTAGGCTACTAATCCTACAAAACTTCTTACCTCTTTTACACATTTTGGCGTAGGCCATTCTTTGACCGTTTCCACTTTTTCAGGTTCTGTCCTTACCCCATTTGGTGTCACTACATGTCCTAAATAATGTACCTCAGTTTGAAATAGGTGACACTTACTTGGTTTCAACTTTAACCCAGCTGCTCTTAGGCGCTGTAACACTGTCTCAAGACGAGTAATAGTTTCTGGAACTGTACGACCAAAAACAATCACATCATCAAGGTACACTAAAAGTGTCTCCCAATGTAAACCTGAAAGAACCCTCTCCATTAATCTCTCAAATGTGGCGGGCGCATTACACAAGCCAAAAGGCATAACATTCCAAGAATAAAAACCACTTTTGACAGCAAACGAGCATTTCTCACGGGCACTTTCTTCTAATTCAATCTGCCAGTATCCTGACGCAAGATCAAGAGTACAATAAAACTTGGAATTAGCGAGAGAATCAAGAGTTTCATCAATTCTTGGTAATGGATAACCGTCTTTCTTTGTTAGTTCATTTACTTTCCTTAGGTCACAGCACAAACGAAACTTACCACCTTTCTTTACAGCTAAAGTTACCTGTGAGGACCATGGTGAATTACTAGGGCTTATTAAACCTCTTTCTAACAAACCTTTTACTTGCCGGTCAATCTCAGCTTGTTGCTCTAGTGGAAATCTACGGGGTCTTTGTTTTAGTGGCCGGGCATCGCCGGTATCAATGGTATGTTTGACTAAACTTGTCCTACCAATATCATCTTCTGATTTGGAGAAGACATCAGAATATTTACTTAACAAATCATGTACTTGGTGACTGTCACTCTCTGATAAATCTTTGACACTTTCGGTCAGCAATTCATGTAAGTATTCTGGGACACTCTTTTTATCTATTGGATCTACAGACTCTACCACTTTTCCAACTGACTCACCATTGACGCCATTAGCAATAGCTACCATTTGATGCGAATAAATGTCACTTGGGTCCAATGGACTCATACAAGCAATAACCGTACCTGCTTTCACTGTCCGTTTATGTTGACCCAGATTACACACTTGTACACACAATGTATCAGTTACATTTACTATGCTACGAGCTACCATTATTTCATGTTCAGGTAAAGGGGATATTTCTAAGGGTTCAACTAAACCTATATCCTTACCTCTCCACAATTTGTCTTTGATCCTTGTTGAAATTAACTGTTCATGACCAGGGAGCACTACAGTGGTTTCTGTGACTACAAGTCGAGCACAGAACAGCTCACCTGTCGATGATTTACATTTGACTTTTTCGCCCTTAATTTGAAGCTGCAAATTACTACAATCTAGAATGCTTCCTGTGGATACCAGAAAGTCCATACCTATTATACCATCTACTTTGATATTTGCTACCATCAAATTTACTGTTTGACTTACATTACCAACCTGTATTTCAACCCAAGCTGTGCCCCACATTTCTAATGGAGCACCATCTGCCATAGTTGCTGTTACTAGAGCAGGCTCAAGACGAGGTCTTTTCAATTCAGATATTGCTAACCATGAACTGTACGAAAGTATAGTTTGAGATGAACCGGTGTCAATAAGCATGTCTAATTCTATGCCTCTAATGTGAACAGGGGCAAATAGCCCGTCGGTTGCAATACTCACTGACTTTAACTTCGACTTACCACTATTGTGGGAATCTCTCCCATGGGTTTCTGGGTTGAAACCTGTTGTGTCTTGGGTCCACTTGGGTGTTGGTTCCCGTCTTGTGGCCGCACCATGACCCCCTGGTTCGACCATTGATCGTTTCCCTGAAACTTACTTTCTCTATACCTTAAATATTCCTGAAAACCTTGTGGATTGTCTTGTTGGAACTTTGGGCAGTCCCACTTGAAATGCCCATCTTCATGACAATAGTAACACTGTGTCACTTTACCTTTTCTATTATTTGAGCCCTTATCATTTGTGCTTGAGGAGTAGTTTTGTCTCCTTTCAGTGTTGTTGGGTTGCATATTCTGCAACATACGCATCATATCCTGAAGCCTGTCCTCCATTTTGTTTAATCTAGAATTTGGTTCATTAGCTTGCGCATCTATTGTGCGACTATACAATGGTACTGACTTACCCCTGCCTCTAGACTTTTCAGCCTTTAAGAAGCATTCTGTTTCTACAGCAGCAGCCACCGATTCCTCAAGGTTTCGGGGTCTTGACCTAAAAATTGCTGAGCGTAACTCACCATCTTCAAGGGCATCCTTGAACTGGTCCCTTGCCAATTTATCATGTGCTTCTCTGTTCATATTTGGATAGGCCATGACTACCAATTGCATTAAAGCCTGGCCTAAATCCTGGAGGCTTTCATTTGATCTCCTCCTTCTACCTCTGAATTCCATGGTGTAGTTTTCAGCACTACTACATGGCCCAAACGACTTTTCTAGTTTTGTTTGCAATTTGTTATATGTGCATTGTTCAGGAGACCAATTTTGGCCTAAAACCTGTACAGCATTACCTGTTAAACATGTAGCCAACCAAATACATGCCTCTGCGTCGCTCCATCCATTTAACTCCTTACATGCCCTGAAGTGTACCTTGTAATTAGACCATGGTCTCTTACCGTCATATTTCTCAGGGTGGACCTCCCTTTTCGGTCGGTCCCTATACCTGCCTGTACTCTGTGTACCTGGTGTTGAATTATATGTTGGCCTATTCATAGTATTTTCATTCATCTTATCCTTATATCTCACCTGTTCTTCCTGAACATATCCGCTGTAGTGTGGCAGCTCCTCATGTTGACTTAGGCCTACATAGCCTGGACTATTACCTTGATCAGACAAATTATCTGGTGTTTCTGCACTTACTTTTGCCAAACCTTTGTACTTATCCTTATTTAACCGATCTATCTCGGCTTTCAATTCTCCACATTCCGTTAACATATCTGTTTTGAAAGATTTTAAATCATCATCCTTCTTCTTCAACACTTCATTTAACTCACTAACCTTATCGTTCTTCTCGTCAATTACCTTCTGTGCGTCCTTTTCTGATTGTTCTTTACGTTGTCTTGTTTCCTCTAATTTTTGTCTTAAATCGTACATTTCCTTAAGTGTTTCCCATTCTTGTGACGTTTCATTGTTTGGATCATCAAATTGAAAACTATGGGGCCAATTTTTGTGTGCCATTATGAAATTTTATATAGTTGCCAGTATCCCATTCGCTGCCACCAATTTGTAACGGTATAGCCTCGGTAGACAAGGGCCGCTCAAATAAATTTATATCCGACCTGGCAAACTCTATAAAATAACACAATCGTACGAATGTTCAATTTAGGTTTCAACGTATTGGCCCTCAATTGTTGTGTTCAATATATTGGCCAGGTATTTATTCAAAGTTCTATTCAACACTTACATAATCAAATCACAAACCATGATAATAATAGTATGAAGAACAATATACAATACATTTTCAAACAGTGTACAAAAGCCTAATATGCTGTTGACCGTAAACCTGAAATATTAAATCCTAAATGAAACCTGGTCCCTGGTCCAACTCTTGTGTACAGTATTACATTAATTATCCATTACCAAATCCTCATCCCCATCAGGATGTTACATAGGATTATTCAGTTCAATAAACCTTAAAAATTCAACATTGCCACAAAGAAGAGTACCAAAGGACCGGACGACATTACTTATTACTTAAGTCATTTGTATACCTGATTTACACCTGGTTTTATTCCTGATTTCTTGTCAAACCAAACACTTGCTTGTCACTTGAATCTGGCTCCGACACCCCGATAGCGAGGTAATCCAAGGAAAAAATAGTAGGACTTCTGATGTAACTTAATATATTTTCCCGTGTTTGAAGTATTATTATAATCCGGCTCAGAAGTGAATAAAATGGATTAAGTGAGATCTATATACCAGATTTAAACGATGCTGATTGGTCTAGACTTAAAGAATTTGATTGGTTATTCAAATTATCAATCAGTGACTTACGCGATTTTAATAGTTAAATGACTTGCGCAATATTAATATTTAAACAAGAATAGTCTTTAAAATGTTAAATCGCACAAATAAAAGGTGAATTCGATTTTTGTTACAATATCATGCCTTGTTTTGTACATGCAAATCATACGTGTATGTGGCAAATTGATCGAGAATTGTTTGCGTCTATTATACATTAGGCCTATGCATGCATGCACAGGTCATTGCAAATTATATCAATATCTGGTTATTATATCATTGTTAAACATAACACATGTAAAAATGTGTTATTTGTGGAGCATTATAAATTGTGCAAGATATTTTGATTTCAAAAGTCATTTAATAAAGATTTTGTTATGTTTACAACACCCTTGTTTGATGGATGTATTTTAAATGGAAAATTCTATTTTGTAAGATGTAACCAAATACATGATTAACCAAGACAGAGCAGCTGTGCTTTAAAGGTATATTATGTGATCTTTCCAGGGAACGCCCTCAACATCGAAAAAAATTGAAAGCAGATTTTCTTGCAGATTGACATTTCTGATCATAAATCATACATACATTCCAAGTTTATACAGGGCGATACGATTCTTAATTACTTCAAAATCATGGTTTTAGAGTGAAAATAAACTGTCGGAATCCCGACAGTTTATATTTTTCACTCTAAAACCATGATTTTGAGGTAATTAGGAATCGTATCGCTCTGTTTGGAATGTATGTATGATTTATGATCGGAAATGTAAATCTGCAAGAAAATCTACTTTAAAAAAAATCATGAATAGAGGGCGCTCTCTGGAAAAGATCACATAATATGCCTTTAATATAATATATCCCACACTTTTTGTTTAATTGCATAATCATTAAGTCATGGTAGGCTACGGACTTGTGTAGCCGTTGTGTTTTCCATGTGATTCTAGCTAGGTTTCATCTCTGTCAAAGTAATTTTTTGCTGCCACTTTTCTTGGATAGATTGCTTCCTGCTCACTTCTGGTGTGGTACAGGGTTGCACAAAGTGCGGGAGCAGGGAGCACTGCTGCAGGGAAATAATGAGCAGAATTGGAGAAATAATGCCAAGTGGAAAAAGAAAAAGTATTGGGGAAAAGGGTGAAAAAATATGAAAAAATAATTCAAACTTTGGGTTATGAGCTGTGGTTGCAGGTATACTAACGTGTTTATTGTTTTATTGCTTTCCTCGGTGGCGACGCTACAGGGGGCAAGGGGAGAGCATTTCCCTAAAGATATTTTTGTGCCCCCCCCCCCCCCTCAAAATTAGAAAAAAATTGACAATTTTTAATAGCATAAAAAGGCTTTTTTTTTAGCGCTTCGCGCACATTTTTCCTACTAAATTAGAAACAATTTCACCATTTTAGCGTAAAATGCCACAAAAAAATGTGCACGCTTCATGCAAATCTTTTTTTTTCATGCTCCCCTAACAAAAATTCAATCCAATATTTTTTTTACTGATTTTTATCAAACCTGTAAATATAGGTGGGGAAATGTTAAGCTCAAAACTTTGCTCCTGGGGAAGAAACAACTTTGTGCAACCCTGGTGTGGTACCACACATTTTAGGATAATTTGAAAGGGGTACCCACTTTCTCCAAGGCAATGTACTTTTGAATAGAGTGAAAACAGCCAGAAATTGAGGTGGGATATCGAAGGAAACAGTGGCCTACCCAGGGGGTCCAGGTGGCCCGGTGCCCCCTGAAACAAGCCCAAATTTAAGGGGTCCCCAAGAAATTGAGGGGTCCTGAAGTTTGGGTATTTGACAATTTTACTTTTTTACGGACAGTTTTAATGAATTTATATTGTGAGCATGGATGTGTAATTTACAGAATTTCCATTTCCATACATCGTGAAATTTAAGGGGTCCCTTCAATTTTGATCGGTACCCGCAAGCGCAAGTCTTTCCAATTTGAACCTGACGCGTCACTATAAGAAAGTGAGAGGTCAGACGCGTCAGAATGTGACCCCTTTTTTTGTCGGTTTTGTGGACAACAGCTATCGCTCCCCCCCCCCCCCCCCCCCCCCCCCCCCCCCCCCGGTAAATCATGATTTGTCGGTAATCATGCCTTTCGTCGGTACAACTATGGCAGGGCTGTCAACTTTTGGGATTTGCTGGGAGGGAGAGATACATACTCACAAAAAATAATCGTAAAACATGCACAATTTTTTCCCCGTCAGCAGCTGAAATCCTGATAAGTGGGTGGGGGGGGGGGGGGGGGGGGGGTGGGGGGTGGGGATGATGTTTTCCTCAAATCGGCACGAAAATTGCATGGTCAAAATCGCAAATGTACACAAAATCGCAAATGTACCGACGGAAGCTAGTATAAAGGTGTTGATACACACTTTAATTGAGATAATTTTGTTGATGCGGGAGATTTAATATGCTATGCGGGAGTGCGGAGAAAGAGTGTCTATGCGGGAGACTCCCGCCTAATGCGGAGAGTTGACAGCCCTGCTATGGTCGTGCCCCACTGGAAGGAAATTGCCTTTGATGCCTAATGATTAATTTGAACCTGCTCCTCAGGTCTAGTCTATTTGGCCATCACGAGACAGTGACGTAACTGCGTATTCTACTAATTGCAGCGCATAACGCGCGCTTACTCAAGGCGCTGGCGTATGTACACCTGAGCGTTGAAAAGCGGAAGATACATTTATAAACGCATGCATAAAAGCTGCGCCTGTTGTGAGTTTACGTCACTGTCCAGAGGAAGCCAAACAGAGTACAGCATCTTGCAAAATTTCAACCAAACTAATACACCTCAACACACACCCACATTGCAAAACCACAACGAATGACCCGGGGGGGGGGGGGGGGGGGGGGCACCCCTCCCACTTTTTACTACTGGTGATCAGTGGTTGAAGGGGGGAGGGAGGCCTCCACTGGGCACTGGCGATCAGTGAATGACGTGGACTGGAGGGGCCCACATAGCCTACTGTGAGTGGCTAATCCATCCCACCAAAACTTGAAAGGACTAGATTCTAAGTATCAATAATCAATTATAAAAGCTTACATTTAAAAATCGCGCAATTGCCATTGGTAGCAGCCTGTCACCCGTGATTCTATAAGTATTCAAGCCTTGTATCGTGAATTTTGATCCATTTTTATAAATCGTCTCTTGTCACATTTTGGTCCATACTTTTTTTTTGGTTTATCCGGGCATGCTCCGCAGAGTACCCTTTGAATAAAACACTTATATGAGTATTGTCTGTCAATTTCAGACTTCAAATTGCAAAACCGGCCACGAATAAGGAGGGTTTCTAGCTCTATTTTGTGTGAAAGAAACCTCGTCTCTTTTGGTCGATTTTTCGACGTTACGAAGAGTTGTAAAAATCCTTCTATTGCTACATAAATTTATTATTTCGTGGAAATTAAATACAAATAATATGGCCAAGAATCGTGTTTTTGTAACCGCATTATTCGTTTCTTCCGATCTTACCTAAAACATAAATAATTTAAGATTTTCTAGTCAAGTCTAATTGTGCTTAGCACGAATTTACTGGCAATGTTTACCCCGAAAAAGTAATGTTATAGACCCGGATGTTACGCATGCGCTATGCGTTTGTCCCAGGTGTAGTACGGATAGATGGTGATAAATTATTCCGCAGATTGCAAGATCTGAAAAGAAAAATGTGCATACCAGAATTAGAGTTGATTTTAGGAATGATTAAAGTAGTATTACTTGTATGATTTCTGGTAGTATGATTGTGATAGTTAATGTACAAATTAAAAATTGGATGATAACTAGGTTGGACTCATATCTTTTAAACATTTGTATACAATACAGGGTGTGTCAAAAAAGTGTCCCATGTGAAACATTATTTTTTTTAGAAATGAAAAATATCAAAATTGGATGTGAAGTACTAATAATCATGTTCAGCAATCTTTCATGTGTCATAAGAATTGTGTCCTATCCATTTGGAGCTTCCTTTATCAAATTAAAGAAAAATTTCCCCAGGCATGTCAAATTCAGCTTTGACCACTTGTCATGCGCAGACAACTCTTTTATTACAATCATCATTCATTGTGTAATTGATCATACTTAATCAATTCAATAATAATATACCTACTAAATGTTAATAGTTAGTTGAATTCAGCAGGTCACTTATTTTCATCCATGGCAAACCACATATTTGAATTTTTAGACAGTTGGTAACAGAATAAGATACAATGCCAAGAGACGTCATTGGCGAAGAACAAAGCTCAACTTCTATATGCACAGAATCTGATGGTTCACAGATACAGAAATTTAGACAGTTGCAATCAAAATGAGTGCTTCATAGATGTATCATTATCAATAGCCCTATTTTTAAAATGATTGGCCTATTCATTTTTAGGTCGTCCGTAGGAAGAGACCTTATGGCAGCATCCTTCGTGTGTGTAGTCTGTGTCTGTGTATGGGTGGGGGGGGGGGGGGGGGGGGGGGGGGGGTGGGTGTGGGTGGGGGGGGGGGGGGGGGTGTATGTGTGTGTCAACAATTTGGTATACACTTTTTGTTTTGTCCATTTCTTTTCCATACAATGACCAATTGCAATCAAACTTCGGTCATAGATGCAACATGGAAACCTTCATATGTTAATGAGGTCAAAGGTCACATACCAAGGTCAAAGGTCATCTGAGGTCAAGATGTAAAATTTAGTATACACTTTTTGTATTGTCCATTTCTTTTCCATACAATGACCAATTGCAACCAAACTTCGGTCATAGATGCAACATTGAAACCTTCATATGTTAATGAGGTCAAAGGTCACATACCAAGGTCAAAGGTCATCTGAGGTCAAGATGTAAAATTTAGTACACACTTTTTGTATTGTCCATTTCTTTTCCATACAATGACCAATTGCAACCAAACTTCGGTCATAGATGTAACATGGAAACCTTCATATGTTAATGAGGTCAAAGGTCACATACCAAGGTCAAAGGTCATCTGAGGTCAAGATGTAAAATGGGCTGCATATGTAAAATTGATTACATTTAAACAGATGAAGTACAATTGCAACCAAACTACCCATATAAACGGACGACCTATTTGGGACCGCTGTCCCTATTTTTCATTATTATAATGCATCTTATTAGGCAGTCATACGAACAAATATTCTATACAAAACTATATAAGAAAGTTATACCGTGAGAACATTCTTGTTTTTAAACTGATCTTGGTGAGATTACTTGTCCATACATGTTGTCTTGTTCATTCATCATCATATGGCACATGTGATTACATATGATTATATATATGGACTATACCACAACACTAACCTTAAAAATGTGTCACTAAAGATGAGCAAAATAAAGTTCATAAATATGGTTTAAAATAGATACATACACGATGTTGTCTTATTCATTTATCATAAAATGGCACATGATTAAATAAACATTATGCACTGTAGTCCCACCTTACGAATGGCCTACCTTACACTATAACCTTAAAATGTGTCAAAGATGAGCAAAATCAAGTACAGTTCACAAATGGGCGATTCCACGGTAACACGCGTTACATTTTAGGACGCCATTCTGTATTCTCCCCTCTATAACTGTAAAAGTAGTCTGAATGAAGTTTACATCTTTTGTATTGTAATACCCAAGACTTAAGGCTAAATCCTCATGCTAACACCAATATGAAATATCAGCTCATGTTAAGGGGGATGTGCACCTTCGCATAGCCTCCGTAAAACTGCCGTAACTTCTTCATTATTCATTTAATCTTAATAAAAGTATACATTTTTTTGCAGGAAAGGGTTCAATGAATCCAACTATGATCATGAAATTGACCATTTTGGAGAAAATTATAAAAAACATGTTTTTTGACCCATTTTAGGTTTGGAAAAGATAACTCAAAATATATTTTGTTAAATTTTGTCATACTAGTTTTATTATATTCCTCATGCAATTCCCTAGGAATCTTTTTTTGTTTAATTTTTACTTTATTATTTTTTGAATTACAGACCAAAAAGTGCCAAAAAACCTGTTTTTTAACCTCCAAAATCGTGAAAATCACATTTTTTTGGTAAAAAATCATATTTTTTGGCACTTTTTGTTCGATAATTCAAAAAATAATAAAGTAAAATTTAAAAAAAAAAAAAGATTCCTAGGGAATTGCATGAGGAATATAATTAAACTAATATGATAAAATGTAACAAAATATATTTTGAGTTATCTTTTCCAAACCTAAAATGGGTCAAAAAACGTGTTTTTTATAATTTTCTCCCAAAATTGTCAATTTCATGATCATGGTTGGATTCATTGAACCCTTTTCTGCAAGAAAATGTATACTTTTATATAGATTTAATGAATAATAAAGAAGTTACGGCAGTTTTACGGAGGCTGTACCTGAAGGTGCACAGCCCCCTTAATGTAAGACCGCTCTAAATATCGGTAACACGCGTTACGAAAAAAGACGCACTAAAAAAAATCCCAACTTTGTTTTGCTTGTGTATTTAAACTAACCTACCTGCAATCAATTGGTCACTACTGTGAGCAAGTACCTACCCAAGGTTTATAATACTAGAATAATAACAAGAATTTAAGTTCTCACTTTTTTGTAAATTGCAAAATAGTCGGTAACACGTGTTTCGGTAACACACGTTACATTTTGTCCATCCATAATTTACTAGCTTTATATTATTTATTTAATTTCTAAATTAAAATTAAGTTTGACTTTGACAATGGAACTAACATATAAACCATAAATAGTGATAACTAACTCTAAAAAAATTAAGGTTTTAGCACGTTTTACTGAATATGAGTTCGGTAACACGCGTTACGACATTTTGATGGCTTATAGTGGAGTGGTGGTTATGAATTTATCAAATTATTTACTATTTTTAAATAGGGCCTAACTGGTAGGATTAAAATTATAAGTGGCATCAATTAAAATCAAATCAATTAGGAAATATTTTCAAAAAAGTGTTGCTTCGGTAACACGTGTTACCGTTTTGGAAGTAAGAAAAGTTTAAAAAAATCATAGTTAACAACGGTCAATGGTTGCAATATTTTTTTCCTGAACGTTTGCATTGGCTTTGCACAACATGAATGTAAAATTAAATCTTTTGGAGCATTTTTTAGTTTTTTTGCTCCGTCACATTTTCATGGAATCGCCCATATATGGTTTAAAATAGATTCATACACGATGTTGTCTTATTAATTTATCATAAGATATGGCACATGATTACATAAACATTATGAACTATGTATGTCCCACCTTACGAATGGACTATACCTTACACTAACCTTAAAATGTGTCAAAGATGAGCAAAATACAGTTCACATATATGGTTTAAAATAGATTCATACAAGATATGGCACATGATTACATAAACATTATGCACTATGTATGTCCCACCTTACGAATGGACTATACCTTACACTAACCTTAAAATGTGTCGAAGATGAGCAAAGTACAGTTCACAAATATGGTTTAAATAGATACTTACATACATGATGTTGTCTTATTCATTTATCATAAAATGGCACATGATTAAATAAATGGAAAAAGTGTACTTTAGGTCCCAGATACTGGTATACCAGAATCGTTCAATACTGGAACATAAAAGTTGCCAGTATCGGTCGATACTGGTACGATTTTACTGTTCCAGTATCGGTCGATACTGGAACACCAAATTGTGTTCCAGTATTGACCGATTCTAGAACATTTTTATGTTCCAGTATCGGTCGATACTGGTACACGTGATACCAGTGAGATTTGTCCCAGTATCGAACGATACTGGTACATAATTTTGTTCCAGTATCGCCCGATACTGGGACATTTGATATGTGCCAGTATCGACCGATACTGGAACACTGACTTTGTACCAGTATCGGTCGATACTGGGTGTTCTAGTATCGGACGATACTAGTACATTCCAGAATCTGGGACCTAAAGTACACTTTTTCCAAATAAACATTATGCACTGTGTAGTCCCACCTTACGAATGGACTATACCTTACACTAACCTTAAAATTTATCAAAGATGAGCAAAATACAGTTCACATATATGGTTTAAATAGATTCATACAAGATATGGCACATGATTACATAAACATTATGCACTATGTATGTCCCACCTTACGATGAATGGACTATACCTTAACACTAACCTTAAAATGTCTTGCACAATAAAAAATACAGTTTACAAATATGGTTTATTCCGTAAATAGCATACTGGAACACTGACTTTGTACCAGTATCGGTCGATACTGGGTGTTCTAGTATCGGACGATACTAGTACATTCCAGAATCTGGGACCTAAAGTACACTTTTTCCAAATAAACATTATGCACTGTGTAGTCCCACCTTACGAATGGACTATACCTTACACTAACCTTAAAATTTATCAAAGATGAGCAAAATACAGTTCACATATATGGTTTAAATAGATTCATACAAGATATGGCATATGATTACATAAACATTATGCACTATGTATGTCCCACCTTACGATGAATGGACTATACCTTAACACTAACCTTAAAATGTCTTGCACAATAAAAAATACAGTTTACAAATATGGTTTATTCCGTAAATAGCATACTGGAACACTGACTTTGTACCAGTATCGGTCGATACTGGGTGTTCTAGTATCGGACGATACTAGTACATTCCAGAATCTGGGACCTAAAGTACACTTTTTCCAAATAAACATTATGCACTGTGTAGTCCCACCTTGCGAATGGACTATACCTTACACTAACCTTAAAATTTATCAAAGATGAGCAAAATACAGTTCACATATATGGTTTAAATAGATTCATACAAGATATGGCACATGATTACATAAACATTATGCACCATGTATGTCCCACCTTACGATGAATGGACTATACCTTAACACTAACCTTAAAATGTCTTGCACAATAAAAAATACAGTTTACAAATATGGTTTATTCCGTAAATAGCATACATTTGTAGGATATCCAGTATGGTTTTGACCTTGTTCCGTCCAGTATGGTTTTGACCTTGTTTTTCCGTCCAGTATGGTTTTGACCTTGTTTTTCCGACCTTGTCTTTCCGTCCTCCCCCCATCCTCCACTCCCCTGGGTTCGATTGATTGATACTTTTTCGCAAATATTAAATCCAAAGTGTCAAACTTGTTATTGGAATAAACGTAAATGTTATCTTGGGCATGTTACACATACAAACATACAAGATTTGTATTAAGTGCTATTTCATTTAGATCACAGCGCTGGCAGCAACAAAAATACAATCAACAAAAAAATGTACAAAAATAAAAACTAGTACTACATATACAGAAAGAACATTAAATAGGAAACAGGTGAGTCTTCAGGTGTTTCTTGAAAACTTGTAAGGGTTCACAGAGTCTGAAGTTGATGGGTAGATCATTCCATAGTTCAGGACCAGCAACAATGAAAGATTTATCTGCGGCAGAGTTTTTTGTACGTTGAACAACTAGGAGAGATAAATCAGACCTGGATCGAAGACCAGGTTCATAGTGAGCAATCCACTGATTATGGTCCAGTTTCATTAATACATTTATAAATATGAACACACAATTTATAGATAATACGCTGTCGTAGCGGGAGCCAATTATGAAGTTCTTTGAGCAACGGAGATGGCGAGTCTCTTTTTCTGCCTCCACAGACAAGGCGCGCTGCCCAGTTTTGTAATGATTGTAATTTGTTGAGATCAGATTCGTTTGAACCAAAAAGTAGCGAATTTCCGTAATAAAGTCTAGAAAGTATGAGTGCACGAGCTACGTGGTGGCATGAAATTGTACTAGTCAAGAAAATGGCGAATTCTAGACATGTTGCGACAGAGACTGGCAATATGGACTGACATAGACATGTTAGTACACATGACATATACTACGTGTTATGCGTACAGTGTGTTACCTAATTAGACGTATTATCTTACACGTTTTGTTTATAGGCCACTCGTATAGATATGTGGTTCAACAGATTTGTCAACTATTTGTAACACCTAATTGATTATGGATAATGCCATGATCCTAAAAGCTCTTCCTATACGCTACACAGTAAACTTGAATAATCCGCCCTGATATCAGATTTATACAAATGGCTAGTATAACGGGAGAAGTTCTCAACCTATGATAGAAAAAGTATACATTTTTGGAACAGGGAAGGGTACATATCCTTAATAAATACTTCTGTAAATTCTAAAAATATATAAAATATATAAATATATGAAACAGTACTGAGTATCATGGAATTTTAACCAAGTTTATTTTGTATAATATATATATTGCTCTATTAGTATTGAGCACTCTGTTACATATGTTCTGGATTTATGTTATTGAAAATATATAAAGATATTGTTTAGCCGGTATATTATCTTACCGATGTAGCACCCTTGATAATTATATATAATCTGATGGGTAATTTCACGAGGAATTCAAATACGTCAAGTAAATAATAATAGGTAAGGGGTATAGGTAAGGGGAGGTATAAGAAAAATATGGATCTCAAATAAAAATATATAAAATGTTGACATTTTTCTGAACATTGTGAATCATACCATGTTTAGCACTTGGTCCTAACCCTATTTTCAATGGCATATTTGGATTCCTCATGCAATTTCCTTTCAGAATATATATACTTTTTTACTGCCAGAGGGTATACAAGCATATACATGTATACACAGAATGCAGCATACTAAATATAAGTACAATAAAAAGTGATGGCATAATAAGACGCATTCATACACTCTTAGTGGTGTCCGACCAATCAGAAAGCAAGAAACTAAAATACGCGGAGTGCATTGAAAGTGTCTACTGCACTCCGCGTGTGCGCTGTTGACTGCGCGCACCACACGATTTGTTTTGATTCGTTGTTCAGGAATCGTGGGTTCGCCAATTTTCAATGCGGGTGTTAGCAAACTTTTTAAAATGTTTTTATTCGTTTTTTATAAAGATCAACAATTATGCTCAAATTGTGAATTTTGATTTGTAAGTGTCGTGTATGAATTAGGTCAATACATATATGTATGTTTTGTTTCTCAAAAAGTTAGAAAAATCAATGCACTTGCACAAATGTTGATATGCTCACAATAGCACTCCCCCTTCGGGGTCGTGCCATTATTCACACATCGACATCAGCGCGCGTGCATTGATTTGTCTAATTTCTCTCGAAACAACACATACGCATTTATAACCTATAATAAAGCATTACAGTTACACAAAACAAGTTATGCAGTGATTCGGTATATGATACGATACCATATATCGTGTCCCAAAAGCCAAAATCAGCGTGTAACACAGAAAGATCGAGGCAAGCTTAAAAGGCATGACCATACAGAGTCTTTGTTGAGAGTTTTAAGCGGCAAATATCATGAATATTAACTTTTATATTGGCCTATACGATACATGTTTATACACCATTCTAGCAGAAACAATTTAACACAAGAATCGAGCAAATTATGATACCAGTCGAGTAAGTGAAATGAATAAACAATATATGGACTCTGACGAACTGGCAAAGTCTTCTATAGTGCTCGTTCATCTGGTGCACATGTAAACACAGCCTCTGTCGTCTAGTGGGTAGCCTTTCGCCGCGATAGCGAATTTAGGACAGATGAAGGACAAGACCACGAAGAAAGCCAAGAAAAAGGATGACGTCATCAAAGAGAGCAATTGCATGGTGGTTATCCCCTACATCCAAGGTGTGTCTGAAAGACTACAAAGGTCCTTTAAGAAGTACAACATCCAGACTGCAATGAAACCCAACAACAAACTTAAACGACTGCTAGTGCATCCCAAGGACAAACGAGACACGTTACAGACCAGCGATTGTGTTTACAAGATCCCTTGTCACTCTTGTGACAAAGCCTACGTTGGTGAGACAGGCCGTCTCTTTGGAACAAGGTTAAACGAACACAAGAAAGACGCCAAGAAAGTTAGCGACAAAAAGTTCATGAGAGCCAACAGAAAAAATTCCACGACGGAACAACATAAATCAGCGGTCACCGACCATATAGCACAAGAGAATCACACCATCGACTGGGATGGGGCATCAATCCTCGACAAAGACTACGACAAACATAAGCGATGGATAAGAGAATCCATTTGGATACGCATGCAGGGGGCCAAAATCATCAACCGCGTCGAGGGCATTTATTCTCTAAATCATGTCTATGATCCACTGTTAAAACCTGAGCTTCCTGGGAACTACAATGTTAGAAAAAAGTGTTCGAACACTTAGTAGGCCTAATGTAAAGTCATCCCCCTTTCCCCCCTGATCAATGTTGAGTCGCCCAACTTGCCAAACATCAGCCCGTGGCCTAGCAACATTGATTGGTGGGGGGAGGGGAGGGGTATATTGAAGGGGGGCTTTCAGGCTAGCAGATGCAAATTGGTATTTTCACATGACTCTAAAAATGCGTACTATAGGGTAATTAAACGGTGCAAACAATGGTCAGTGTTCGAACACCTTTTTTCTATGATTGTAGAGTGCAAGAAAATCTCCCCGGAAAAACAAGTAGATCAAGTCACTATTAAGGTAGAATTCTCCCAACAACCTGGTCTTAGCCAAAACAAAACATTTTGTTCTGGCATATGAATCGATACAAGTACGGTCAATATTGTCACTACAATTGTTGTTGAAAGCCATGAACCAGGGGTATAAATACACTTCATATATTGCAGTATATCTGCTAATTTGTCAGGGTCTTTTGTGGCTAACTCTTTCTTGTAATCATGTTGAAAATCATTCCAGATGTAATCAATGTTAAAGCCTCCAGCTGCCAGGATTGGTAGGATGAAAAGCATCAAATTCTCACTCCAAATCCAGTGTTCGTACACTATAGATGCATGTCTTTCTGCGTTGGTCAGTTCATTGCGTTTGCAATTTAGTTCCCAACTTATTTGACATGCAAGGCTTAGGCTTAAAGCCCCCACAGAGGTTGTAAAACAGATCCACCATCCTACAACGCTGCGGTAGTCATCCAAGGCCAAGTAAATATTTGATATGCTTTTTTTAATCACATGTATTTCTTGACTTATGCACTTTTTAGCTACAGTTTTCATTTGATAAATAAATGAGCGCCGCAAATACAGAATTTCGCATGTGAATACTCCGAACATGAGCATTCCTAGGACTTCAATTGTCCTGTAAACCTTGGATTCGGCCAAACCTTTAGAGCAATTATCATTCATCGGTTTGTCTACATAAAAGTAAACTTGGATGAGGAGATATACATTTGATGAAGGCCATACTACTAACAAAAACAAAAAATGGAAATGCAAAATCTTGAGATCACCAGTGTATTTCTTTAATCGTTCATGTATGCCTGGTATACTTAAAAAAAACACCTCTTCCGATGCCAAGGAACTCCACTGTGACCCAAACATGTGTTGAAGCACTGGTATAATATTGAGACACCACACTATTGCAAATAGAGCGAATAGCTGCGTCAAATTTGATACAATTGATATAAAATATAAGACCCTGTTGGCATAACTAGCTTCCGGAATGTAACTTCCAATAGCGTAAATATAAAGTATGCAGATAACAGTCAGGATAACTTCAAAGAAAATGTATAGGATCTTCCACTTCCACTCTAGTGGGCCTAAGAATTGCAAAAAAGAAAAGAGGATATAAATTAGAATCACAATTAAATGTTAGGGTCAGTCAAAATTATAAGCAATACCTGTTGTACCATAACCCTAACCCCGGTTTAGGGTTTTTGACTGGATCACAATTTTCGAGGAAAAAACACCAACTAAATCTAGGTCCCCGGGATTCGATCCGGGGACCTTCCGTTCTCAAGCCCCACGTCCCACCCACTAAGCCAAGTCCCTCAGCTACACATTCGCGCAGTATACTGCGCTCACTATATAGGCTCGGTTAACTACGTCATCGAAAACCGTCTGCCCATAAACAGGTTTGGTTTTTCATGCCTTAAAGGCATATTATGTGATCTTTTCCAAGTAGCGCCCTCTATCATTGATTTTAACTATGAAAGCAGATTTTCTTGCAGATTTGCATTTTTGATCATAAATCATAAAGATCTTCTAAGTTACAGATCGATATGATTCCTAATTACTTCAAAATCATGGTTTGAAAAATAGATTGTACCGAGCGATACAATCTATTTTTCAAATTTTACTCTAGATTCACTCTATAATCCTAACCCTACTACGTCTCACAGAAACCTCACAGCCAGCACCACTTGGCTTGCGCGCGCACAAGTTCTATTTCATGTAGCACTAAACTACTGGTATATATGGTCTCCGATTTTTTAGCCTGTGAAGCCCTCCCCCTGTGGCTGAGTGGTAGTATATCTCGCCTGTCACGCGGCCGACCCGGGTTCAATTCCCGGGGCCGGCGGACATAATTGTTCCCATTTTTTATTTAACCCCCTCCCCCTGTTCTTCATTCCATCCCCACTGCCACGTTCTAGGGTTAGGGTTAAACCATGATTTTGAGGTTATTAGGAATAGTATCGCTCTGTAACTTGGAATATATTTATGATTTATGATCAGAAAAGTAAATCTGCAAGAAAATCTGCTTCCATTTTTTTCTTCGAGGATTGAGTGCGTCCCATGGAAAAGATCACATAATATACCTTTAACGCAGATTCTCAAAGAAGGTAAAAGTGACTATTTAACAAGGATTATAGCTCGACGAATCACTCATAGCACATCAGGATACAGGTCCTGAAGATGGAGTTTAGACTGCAAATGACCATATGAAATAATTGTGTCATACAGTTATGTTAGTAAATTTGTCCACGACTAACCATTTTGGGATATTTTTACAATGATGACACATGACTATTGGCCCAAGCAACCCGTAGCGCGGATTCAGGTTGAAAAATACACCCTTATTCTCTGAAATTGGTGATTTTTAAATACCCTTAGCAAGGGCCCGCCCTGTGTTGTTCACGCAGATGATTACCACATTATTCTTGACTCCCCCCCCCCCCCAGGTTGATTTCAAGTACCATGTAAATTGTGTTTCAATCAGAAGTTATCCTACGTAATAGATGAACTTTCATCAACATACCTAACTCTTGGTGATTGTCATGCGAAAGCAGGAGCCTGTCGTCGGAAGCTGGCTGAAAGACTGTGTGAAAATGTCAACAAACTATATTATCATACAAGACTTCTGAATTCAAATTCAATTACATAAATCATTAAATAAACCATTACATAAATAAATAAATAGATATGTTAATTATTAATAATTAAAACAAGGCGGTTCTCGAACGGCGCGTCTCGCCTGTTCATCAAAAGTGACTTGAAAGAAATGATGATGAAACATATGATACAATGTAGCACTGTCACAGAGGTATGCATTGTAGTTAATGCAAGGGATGTAATACCTTGAAAAATTTAATCAACAAAAAGAACACACCAACCCCCTTCCCTACACCAAATCACATCAAGATAGGCCTTACAGATCTTATTTGACCCCAGATGACCTCTGATGACCTTGCAAATTTAATCAGCAAAAAGAACACACCAACCCCCTTCCCTCCACCAAATCACATCAAGATAGGCCTTACGGATCTTATTTGACCCCAGATGACCTCTGATGACCTCGAAAAATTAATCAACAAAAAGAACACATCATCCCTCTTCCGTCCACCAAATCCAATCAAGATAGGCCTTACGGATCTTATTTGACCCCAGATGACCTTGAATGACCTCCGATGACCTTGAAAATTTAATCAGCAAAAAAGAATACGCCACCCCCCTTCCTTCCACCAAATCCAATCAAGATAGGCCTTACTGATCTATTTGACCCCCGATGACCCCGAAAAATGAATCAACCAAACGAACACACCACCCCCCTTCCCTCCACCGAATCCCATCAAGATAGGCTTTACTGATCTATTTGACCCCCGATGACCCCGAAAAATTAATCAACAAAAAGAACACACCATCCCTCTTCCGTCCACCAAATCCCATCAAGATAGGCCTTACTGATCTATTTGACCCCCGATGACTCCGAAAAATTAATCAACAAAAAAGAACACACCACCCCCTTCCCTCCACCAAATCCCATCAAGATAGGCCTTACTGATCTATTTGACCCCGAAAAATTAATCAACAAAAAGAACACACCATCCCTCTTCCGTCCACCAAATCCCATCAAGATAGGCCTTACTGATCTATTTGACCCCCGATGACCCCGAAAAATTAATCAACAAAAAGAACACACTACCCCCCTTCCCTCCACCAAATCCCATCAAGATAGGCCCTACTGATCTATTTGACCCCATATTTGACCCCCGATGACCCCGAAAAAAAATAAACAAAAGGAACACCCCATCCCTCTTCCGTCCACCAAATCCCATCAAGATAGGCCTTACTGATCTATTTGACCCCCGATGACCCCGAAAAATTAATCAACAAAAAGAACACACCATCCCTCTTCCGTCCACCAAATCCCATCAAGATAGGCCTTACTGATCTATTTGACCCCATATTTGACCCCCGATGACCCCGAAAAATTAATCAACAAAAAGAACACACCACCCCCCTTCCCTCCACCAAATCCCATCAAGATAGGCCTTACTGATCTATTTGACCCCATATTTGACCCCCGAAGACCCCGAAAAATTAATCAACAAATAGAACACACCACCCCCCTTCCCTCCACCAAATCCCATCAAGATAGGCCTTACTGATCTATTTGACCCCATATTTGACCCCCAATGACCCCGAAAAATTAATCAACAAAAAGAACACACCACCCCCCTTCCCTCCACCAAATCCCATCAAGATAGGCCTTACAGATCTATTTGACCCCATATTTGACCCCCAATGACCCGAAAAATTAATCAACAAAAAGAACACACCATCCCTCTTCCGTCCACCAAATCCCATCAAGATAGGCCTTACTGATCTATTTGACCCCTGATGACCCCGAAAAATTAAGAACAAAAAGAACACACCATCCCCCTTCCCTCCACCAAATCCAATCAAGATAGGCCTTATGGATCTTATTTGACCCCCGATGACCTTGAATGACCTCTGATGACCTTGAAAATTTATTCAGCAAAAAGAACACACCACTCCCCTTCCTTCCACCAAATCTCATCAATATAGGCCTTACTGATCTATTTGACCCCATATTTGACCCCGATGACCTCTGGTGACCTTGAAAATTTAATCAGCAAAAAGAACACATCACCCCCCTTCCCTCCACCAAATCCCATCAAGATAGGCCTTACTGATCTATTTGACCCCATATTTGACCCCCGATGACCTTGAATGACCTCCGATGACCTTGAAAATTTAATCAGCAAAAAGAACACACCACCCCCTTCCCTCCACCAAATCCTGACCCCGAAAAATTAATCAACAAAAAGAACACACCGCCCCCCTTCCCTCCACCAAATCCCATCAAGATAGGCCTTACTGATCTATTTGACCCCATATTTGACCCCCAATGACCCCGAAAAATTAATCAACAAAAAGAACACACCACCCCCCTTCCCTCCACCAAATCCCATCAAGATAGGCCTTACAGATCTATTTGACCCCATATTTGACCCCCAATGACCCGAAAAATTAATCAACAAAAAGAACACACCATCCCTCTTCCGTCCACCAAGTCCCATCAAGATAGGCCTTACTGATCTATTTGACCCCATATTTGACCCCCGATGACCCCGAAAAATTAATCAACAAAAAGAACACCCCCCCCTTCCCTCCACCAAATCCCATCAAGATAGGCCTTACTGATCTATTTGACCCCATATTTGACCCCTGATGACCCCGAAAAATTAAGAACAAAAAGAACACACCATCCCCCTTCCCTCCACCAAATCCAATCAAGATAGGCCTTATGGATCTTATTTGACCCCTGATGACCTTGAATGACCTCTGATGACCTTGAAAATTTATTCAGCAAAAAGAACACACCACTCCCCTTCCTTCCACCAAATCTCATCAATATAGGCCTTACTGATCTATTTGACCCCATATTTGACCCCGATGACCTCTGGTGACCTTGAAAATTTAATCAGCAAAAAGAACACATCACCCCCCTTCCCTCCACCAAATCCCATCAAGATAGGCCTTACTGATCTATTTGACCCCATATTTGACCCCCGATGACCTTGAATGACCTTCGATGACCTTGAAAATTTAATCAGCAAAAAGAACACACCACCCCCTTCCCTCCACCAAATCCCATCAAGATCGGCCTTACGGATCTTATTTAACCCAATATTTGACCCCGATGACCTTGAATGACCTCCAATGACCTTGAAAATCTAATCAGCAAAAGAACACCCCACCCCCTTCCCTGACATCAAGTACCATCAAGATAGGCCTTACGGATCTCTAGATATCGCGTCACAACGCGTCTCAAAAGTTTTAAGCATATTTGACCCCGATGACCTTGTATGACCCCCGATGACCTTGAAAAATCAATCAGCAACAGAACGCACCACCCCCCTTCCCTCCACCAAGTCCCATCACGATAGGCCTTACGGATCTCCAGATATCGCGTCACAAAGGTATTTCTTAGCACACGGCTGACGGCGGACGGCATACGGCGGACGGTACCTAATTTTAAGTGTGTATAGAAATCTGGTACTTGAACCATATCGACTTGGTGTCAGTGGCGTACCGACCGGGGGGCAAGTTGCCCCCCCCCCCCCCCCCCCCCCCCGGCTCCAAATACCGGGACGCTAAATTGTCACTACCGGGACGCTAAATTCGCATACAAAAAAAAATATAGGGCCTAGGTCGAAAACACTGAGGATTGGGCATTATTTATTGACTGTTGTGCTTTTTTGACTGCGAAATTTTACGACCGTGCGAAATGTTGTGACCGTACGTGCGAAATTTTGTGACAGTACAAAATGTTTTGATCCTACCCCCCCCGCTTACGTGAAATTCACGAGGTGACTGACTGGGAAAAAATTTGAAGCAACCTTTTACGAAAATTTACGCCACTGTCGGGACGACATATACTTGCCCCCCTGGCTCACATGCCGCAGTACGCGCCTGCTTGGTGTACCAGCTACCATGTCCTTATACAAGTTATCAGTAATTAAATTTAATACGGCTCTTATTCATGTTGATTCTAACAAGAGAAAAAACATTATAAAATCTTTGTCACCGACATCTCTCCCTCGGAACATAATCTACTAATGTTTTCTCACCCAATATGAATCACATTTTAAGAAATCTATAGTTGCTTCAATAATTGTAAAAATACACCAATATTGTATTTTGTATACCAACATCGGCAGATAAAAGTGTCAAACAGTTTTGTTTGTAAATTTGTCCAGGCCTTAGGGGGGGGGGGGGACTCTCAGGTACAGCCTCCGTAAAATTGCCGTAACTTCTTCAATATTCATTTAATCTTTATAATATATTTTGTCAATTTTTTTTCATACTAGTTTTATAATAATCCTGATAACATTCCCCAGGGGTATTTTTTTAAAAATGTTAATATCTTATTTATTTTTTGAGTTATAGACCAAAAAGTGCCATACAATTTTTTACCGCCAAAATCATGAAAATAATTTTTTGGCACTTTTTGGTCTATAACTCAAAAAATAGATAAGATATTCAATAAAACAAAAAAATGCCCCTGGGGAATGTTATCAGGATTATCATAAAACTAGTATGAAGAAATTTGACAAAATATATTTTGAATAAATAATATGAGTTATCTTTGCAGAACCTAAAATGGGTCAAAAAATGTGTTTTTTATAATTTTTTTCCAAAATGGTCAATTTCATTTATATCATGGTTGGATTCATTGAACCCTTTTCTGCAAAAAAACTGTATACGTTTATAAAGATTAAATGAATATTGAGGAAGTTACGGCAGTTTTACGGAGGCTGTACCTGAGAGTCCACACCCCCCCTTAGGCCAAACAAAGAAGAAAGTCTGTCTCAGAAACATTTTGCAAATAAGCTAAGTGCTGTGCGATTTTTTTTTTATAGAAAATAGGCTATGAGGTATGCGATTGTTTTGGGTTTTTGTGCTATTTTTTTTAATTTTTGCTAATCCAAGCTTACAGAGAACTTTTTTAACCTTTTTTTAAAATATCAAAACAAAAAAAAAGATTAAAAAAATAAATTAAAAAAATTAGCCCTCATCGCATAGACCCACGTGCCGCGCCGTAGCTCATTTCACATACCAATGCGGGCGGGCTTCTGAGACGGACCTTCTTCTTTGTTTGGCCTTACCATTTTGCAGTGGCGTAGCAAAAAAAGTAGAAAAAAATGAGTAAAGACCGAGGTGGCGGGCGGGGGCACTGGTTATGTGGGGTTGATGTAACCCAAATAGTCAAATAGAAGGCAAAGTTGTACATGTAGTCTACCCTGTGCAATTTTTTTTTACCGTGCAAAATTGTTTGACCTCATTCCCACCCTCCCCCCCCCCCCCCACACGTACGTAAAATTCATGAGCCGACTGCAAAAAGAAATTGGGGCAACCTGTTAATTTTTTTTTTTTTAAATCTTGTCGCGCCCCCTGAAAAAAATCCTAGCTACGGCCACTGTCATTTTGGGCTAAGCTTGAGTATGGATTCAGTTTGAATAAAGATTCCATTAAAATGGAATGGAGACGGTCCAAGAAAATTGTCATGATATGCAAACGCGATAGCACGCATACACCTTTTGTGTGCCATTTTTTCTCTCATTCTTAGAGCCTGTGGCAAATTTTAATCCCTTATTCAAATACAAGTACTTCATTTATTAATATTTTTGAAAATCAAGTAAATAAATAGGTAAATACAATTAAATCAACTTAAAGGTGTATGTTCCGATCACTTTTTTGGGGCTTTGGGTTTTTTTTCACATCAAGATATTTTGATATCAGAAAAATCCCCATATTTTTCTCATTATATGTCTGTAAAATCTTATAGGCCTGAAATGGTCCAGTTAAAAATGATAGGCTAAAATGTGGTGAATTACTGCCAAAGGTGGTTAACCACCAACCAGTTTGTGTACTACTCAATGGGCAAATTTTGTGTGACCTTGTCCTTCTCAAAAAACAGTGGAGTTATGCATCTCAAACTTTGGAATGCGACAATTTTAAGGATGACCTTTCATGTAAAATAGAAAACATCAAGTTGAAAATCGGGCCCGCAATCGGATGCATCTATCTACCTTTTATTGATGAATCAATTGATAATTAATTGATTAATTTATTCATGCACTAATTAATTAATTAACTAATTAATTTTATTAATGACTTTAAAATATTGCTTAAAGGGGCACGGAGAGATTTCTCAAAAAATGAAATTCAATATTTTCACCTTGTTCAGATAGATGAACATAGAAACCCTCTCATGTAAGATTTCTTCAAAAAAATGAAAAATAAAGGCATTTCCGAGGGCATAATAGTTCTTTTCACTTCTTTTTTAAAATTTTAGTTCCAAAATCACCACCAGTTGAATCAAGGAGTGTTTCGGACCAAGGTCGCTCAACACAAAGAGCGGATTAGCCTTTCACCCTGTCATGAAATAACTTCTCAACATCCATAAATAATATGAACGCCACTCTCGTTCCCAGATACATTTAATCCCTAGATATCACTAGGAATGTGCTATTGTCCGTCGCGCTCATCGTGGGTTCGAGTTTAGGTGTATTAAAAACTGGGTGAGATAATTGTCTATAAACTTCACAAATAGCGTTACAGCATCGGTGAATGTGTGCATTAAATTTAATATGTTTTAAATATTAGAAGTATTTTAACTTTCACGGTTGCTTTTTTATCAAACTAATTGTATGTACAGTATTATCCCTATTAAGCGCCCAGGCCGGTTAGCAAAGTCATTTTGGGTGGGCGCTAATTAAGTTAACTTTTTTAAACTGATTTATCGTTAACACTGTCCTATTCGGCAAGGTTGCACTAGCGGAAAACCATGTGCGATGGAAAAGTAAACTGTTTAAAATTTTGGGGGAAATATCAACATTGCGTCATCGCAGTGGCCTCACTGTGGCCACATTATATGACGTCAATGTCCGACAAGCTTCAAGTGCCCTTCCGAAAACTTTGTTTATTCTCAGTAGTTTTGAGCATGCGCGATTATGTATTTAAGCTATGAAAAACAAAGATGGCGGCTCGCACCAGCGTACGTAAACATTACTGTAACAAATTCGCCGAAATATTTGTTGATGCATACACATTGGCTAATTGAAAAGATGGGCGCTTAAGGGATTATTTTTTAGTAATCACTGGGAAAAATGGGGTGGGAGGTTATAAGGGCATGGGCGCTTAATAGGGAGAATACGGTATACGGTAAGCTAGTATTAGATACTGCAGTTATCAATACCCAATCTGTTTACCGGGCTTGAAAACATGCTAGTCATACAGGTGTGTGTGCGAAACAGACATTAGATTAGCTCCACGTACGCAACATTTCAATAGAGATAATCATCCCCTTTATTGACAATCTATGATTATACCCAATACCAAGACCCAATCTCTACATAGAGAGCGTGTTTCTGCTGGGGCACTGCAAAAAGTAAACGCTAATAAACGCTAAGTTTCAATCGGTCAGTTTTTAATCCCCCCTGTTTCTACTCGCGAAAGGTTACCGCTAAGTTTATCGATCCTAGTCGATGGGCCACGACATTTGACCTTTTGTAAAACAATGCCACCGCACCTGAAAAAGATTGCTTCACAATAATATGTATAACCCAGCGTGACACGGTTCACGGCGCAAACCGCTAAGAATCGCCTTTCTGTTTCTATTGGGTTTATTGCCGATTATTGCCGGTTCCAAACCTGGTTTGTGAAGGTTGTTGGGATTACCAAAAATACCGATTACCGATTATTGCCGGGTTCTGCCTGTTTCTACTGGGCAAACTCAGCGTTTATTAGCGGTTTCTTCCCCAGCAGAAACACGCTCATAGTAATTCATCCCACCATTCAGTATTACAGAAAAGTTGATATTGAACAGTTGGACTGTGTAAACTACAACTGTACACATCCCCACACCCTCAATGCTATGCTATAATAATACAGCTTATGCAGCATTATAGCCCCGGGGTGCTCAGTGGTCATTACAAGAGGGGTATCATGCGTGTCCAAGAAATCATGTAATTAGGGTAGTTTTTCAAACTGCAATGGGCATGTTACGTACGTAATGTAAATATAGGGTATCAAAACAAGCCAAATTAAGAAAAAGGGTATACTTTTTACATCATTGGCTTTTGTATTTAGGGTCCTTATTTGCTCCTTGAGGATTATAAATAGCCATGATACATGGGGGAGATATATTTCTCACATATTGTATCCTTCGCAAGAGGTCTGATAAATCAGCTTGGCATTTGTTTCATAATACTTTTAGCTTATTAGGGAAGGAAAAAGGGTTATAGAAATGTGTCCTACGCGGTAAAGAGGTTTATACAAATTACTTGCTTAGGGTATGACAATTTTTTTGAGTACTTGTTTAGGGTATCAAAATATTTTGAGTACTTGTTTAGGGTATTGGAAATACTGATATTACTTGCTTAAGGTATGTAAAATACTGTGCCATACTTGTTTAGGGAGTGCTTTTTTACATTAACACGATTAAGTATTTAGGGTACTTTTTAAAAGTCCTTGGACGCGCATGATACCCCTTGAATGACCACTGAGCACCCCAGAATTATAGCTAAGATAAAAAGCACCCTTAATACGCGTTTTCGTTCACACAGAAGACTATAACACTATGATTTACCTGACTTCCCCCCACCCCACAGGTTGATTTCGAGTACCTTATAAATTGTGTTTCAATAAGTTATCCTACTAACATAGAATTAACTTATGACATACTTATCTCTTCCTTATCATGATTCTCAAGCAGGCGCCTGTCTTCGGAATCTGGCTGAGAGGCTATTGTGAAAAATTGCAACAAACGATATTATTATACTTGACTTCTTCTAAATTCAAATCCAATTACAAAAATAAATAAATATATACGGTAAGTGGGCAATTGCAACGTTAGTTTCACGCTTGTGCGATCATCAGACAACCCTTATCAGACAACCCTTAGCACGAGCACATGTTGTTTTTAAAAAAACCCACCCTTATACAATCCGTGTCTCGTTCATGCGGATGATATTACAACATTATACCTGACTGATCACCCCTAGGTTGATTTCAAGTACTATATCAATTGTGTTTCAATCAGAAGTTATCCTACTAATATCTATAGATTAACTTATGACATACCTATCTCTTCATCATCATGATTCTCAGGCATGTCTTCGGAAGCTGGCTGAGAGACTGTTGTGAAAATTTCAACAAACGATATTATTATACTTAAATAAATAAATATAAAAGTTAGACCATTGCAACACAAGTTGCTACTCCCGAGTTTCACGCTTGTGCGATCATCAGACAACCCTTATCAGACAACTCTTAGCACGGGTCGCATGGGCCTGTGTTGTTTTCGAGAAAAAAAGCACCCTGATATAATCTGTATTTAATTAAACAATAAAAATTCCATTGAAATGGAAAGGAAATGGCGATATGAGGCAAATAGAAAGAGCCAAAATAGCAGTATTGTATTTGCTAACATTATGTGGCAGAAGAAGCAATCGCAAGGTGATAATTGTGCAAGATTCTTGCGTGGCATTTCTGGAGAGCAAAAATAAATAAAAAATCATTGTGCCAAAACAAATCAGAGAAACAAGTGTTTTTTTTATTAAGGCCATTGAAAAATTTAACAAATATTGTCCGAGCAACAAGATTTTTTTATTAAGGCCCAACATTGTTTTCAACGTCAGTCTTAAATATAAATCATGATGTCAAACCCATCCATTAAACCCTAACCCCACTGAATCTCACTGCCAGAAACTATCTCCAGGCACGTGCCGCCGCATTGCTGCGATGACATCACCTACCGCAGGCATATGTGGCCACGGAGTTTGTGGCCGCATAGCCGCTAGGGAGTTAGCTCAGTTGGTAGAGGGACAGACTTGGGTGCGGATGGTCCCGCGATCGAATCCCGGGGGGTGCTGGGTGAATTTTTGGGTAAAAAAATAGCACTTTCCCCCCTCCCCCCGATACTCACAAAAAACTAGCTTTACTGGTTAGGGTTAATAAATGTCAATTTTTGATGCATTAAAGTCATTCAAAAGGCATTGAAAAATTAACGACAGAGGTCATTTCGGGCATTTCAACGAATGCCTTCAACGAAAATCAAAACAACGAAAACTAAGAATGGATACCGGTGAAAATGCAGCGAGCCTTGATACAGCTTCACCTCACTTACCGGATGATTTTTGAATTTGAACTTTATGGAACTAGAAATAGTAGTACTAGTATAAATTTGTGACTGTCCAAGCAGGAAATGACAAGGCGACAGGAATGGCTACAGCGGGTAAGTTTGAATTATTTGATTTTTACAGCAAAATCTTTTAACCAATCTATGAACAATGAATATGAACTGCTCACAAAAAGTATCGAAACACTTAGAAATGATCCAATATATAACGGCTCGAAAGGGTATGCATTAATCGAAGCAATATCCAAGTGCATAATTTTGTTCTGCGTATTTTGACACCTCGATCGATGAGATACGATGTTGTGGAGCGGAGTTATTGTCATTTCAATGGTCGTGGGTCCAGTTTCAAAAGTGACAATCACCCTATAGAAAGAGGTTTGCATTACTGTTTAGAACAAGCGTGTGCAACCTGCAGCCCGCGGGCCACATGCGGCCCACCAATCTCTAATCTGCGGCCCGCGAAGCAATCCTAAAATTCCAAATGATGCGGCCCGTTTTAAACGGAACTCCCTAGTTTTACACAAATGGCGGATTGATTTGGAGGTGTGCTTCCTTATACTAGTAGGGTGACGCCCAAGGCGTGATTGCGTGATAAAATTATTGGTTAAAATGGCGCTTGCAGCAGCAACAGCGAGTAAAAAGAGGAAATTACATGAAGAGAAGCGGGTATTCCATGAGCAATGGACTTCCCCTCTCCCTATTACTCCTCCTTCAGACGTGTTTTGGAATGTTTGACAATCGCTGCGGCCCGTGAATAGATCTCAAAATCGCAATGCGGCCCGTGTGGTAGAAAAGGTTGCACATGCTTGGTTTAGAATGATCAGATTGAAATGACAATAACTCCGCTCCGCAACATCGTATCTCAACGATCGAGGTGTCAAAATATGCAGAACAAAATTATGCACTTGGTTATTTGCATCGACTAATGCATACCCTTTCGAGCCGTTATGTATTGGATCATTTCTAAGTGTTTCGATACTTTTTGTGAGCAGTTTAATAATGACCTATATAAAACAAATATTTACTGCCTACATTCAAGTATCTGGATTAAAACTATGGTCCCTTGGTGACTGCAATAGTGCTATTATGCTTCGGGGCCTCGGGGCCCATAGTTTTAACCAGTCTCTCATGGCAGTATATTTGTATGGTATCACCCAAAAATAAGACATTCAATATTATTATTATAGGTTTTCCCAGTTAGTTTAACACTTTGTTCATTATATTTCATATCTCGTTAAGTTAGAATTCGTCCCCAAAATCTGACTGACGCATTTTGTTAGATAAATTTCGTCAATGAGCATTATATTTCAAAGTATGACCATTTCATTTAATTCATTGGTCATTTCTTTTCGTCAAGGAAGGATTGAATTTGTATCACCTGATGGGTAGCGGGTCTATGCACAAATATAATTCGTCTTTGTTCATTATTTTTAATACTTTTATCACATATATTCGTCAGGTGATAGAAGAATAGGCCTACATATTATTGCAGGTTAGATTTGAACCACCGACATGTGTTCTTTTGCCTTGTTGATTCAGATCCGAACAGACCTACATTTCATATCAGCGAACAAGAAAGAAAGAAAGAAAAACAATATATATATATATAAAACGTATAGGCCTATAGCTGGATTTTTCATGCTTCTAGGCAGGATGTTCCACATGGGACGAAATAAAGTGAACTGAATATGAAACTATCTGATCAAAGACGAAATAAATGTATACATTAGTAGGTTACCGCTGTATCAGACGAAATGGAAGTGTGTTAGGACGAAATAAAATGAACATTAAATGAAATTCATTGCGCAAAATATGAATATACTTGACCAAAGACGAAATTTACTATTACAAATGCAACCTTCAAAATTTTGGGACGAATTCAAACTTAACGAGATATGAAATATAATGAATAAAGTGTTAAACTAACTGGGAAAACCTATATTATTTATATAAAGACTGTTTTGATCAAAACTAAATAAGTTAGCCCGAACTGACCTTCTGTGCGGATATATACTCACACGCACATCTTCTAAAATACTGGACGGCAATATTTTTTGAATATTGGATGCACCTCAGGGAACTTGGTGCACAATACTCAATACACTCTTTTATTGTATCGTTTGAAAGACCCATATAAAAATAATGCCGTTTCATTTTAATTATCATAATTATCATAACTTCGGAAATTTATACTGCACCTTTTTCCTCGTTCGACCTGTTTTCTGATGTAACATAACCATATATCTCCCAGTTTTGGCACTAACATAATGACTGCCCAACAAAAATTATATTATTAAATTATGGACACTTATACTAAAAACATCGCAGCCTCGTGTCTAGAAAGACCTCAATTTGCAGTAGATCGCTATCCCAAGCTAATAGGGGGCGCCCCCACCCCCAAAAGAGAGAAAACATTGAGAACAACTTTGTCACTGACATCTATCTTGACTATTTTTCAGTGGGGCAAAATATATACCTGGTGTTTTGAAGGTCTTATAATTCGTTGCCATCGTCACAAATGAGCTGAATTCGTTGCTAATGAAATAACCAAGATAATTAGCAGTGGTTTGCTAGGGGGTAAACACTCCAAACGACCGTGGGGGCAACATCACTAGCAGAACATATATGGTGATTCTTGTCTATTCAATCCTGTACAATGGGGAGATATGAAAAAGAGGAAAAGTTTATCACAGAAGAGCAAAAGAAGTAAACACAAATGATTAATTTTGAGAATTTGCACATGATAAAAGGTTTGCAAAGTATATCAAAATAAACTATAACATAATTGAGAGAGAACCTAATAAATTGGTGTGATGGCCAAGTCAAATACTTAATCTGAGATTGCGAAATGACAATGACATTACAGCCACTGACAACATGATTTTTAAAGAATAAAGATATACACCAAATGCATTTTGCAATCAAAACAACTAATTATAAACAATCAAAAACTTAACCTAAACATATAAATAAACTATAACATAATTGAGAGAGATCCTAATAAATTGGTGTGATGGCCAAGTCAAATACTCAATCTGAGATTGCGAACTGACAATGACATTACAGCCACTGACAACATGATTTTTAAAGAATAAAGAAATACACCAAATGCATTTTGCAATCAAAACAACTAATTATAAACAATCAAAAACTTAACCTAAACATAACTACTTCAACATGCATCCTTTATGGCAATTTAACAAAAGTGGACCATTGAAATAATAATCAAAAGAAAGCATGAGTTTCCTTTTTCCTGATCCAAAATCTTGTGAGATATCATTTGAAGTTTATCAAATTGTTTTGTACATCCAAAATCAAACAAGCAATAAAACGTGCAAGGCATAATAAAATAAATAACATGTTTCCCATCCGGACTTTAAAAAAAAAGGAGGGAGGATCTTACTATTGACTATTTTCCATTTTTTTGCTATTTTTTCCCAAGATGGCCGACAAGTCGAAAGTGACCAACTGACTGTGTCGGGCACACTCCTAAACAGAGATTTTCCACTACATAGTCAGGATCACTATGTACTTTGCAGTATGTTCGCTGGAATTTTTGTGGGGAGTTGCTATTTTTTGCATTTTCATGAAGGTAAAGGACTACAGAAAGTGAAAACAAATGTTTAAACATGATTAAAATCCGTGATAGCGGCCATTTTGGAATTTCAAAATGGCCGCCAATCTTCATCTAATAGAGCAATCAAAATGTATGGTGAAAACTGTGAAAGTATAATTTTAATAGTGGTATGTATGTATTTGACCACTAGACACTCATATCCAGAACTTTTGCTTATTAACACACCTAAAACCAAGATGGCCACCAAAATGGCCGCCAAAAAGGGTAACATTCCATAAATTAGCATATATGAACCAACATGTACAGCGTGTCCCAAAAAAAACTGGGTTCAAAAGTTTGCGAGCCTTTAACTAAAAAAGTAGGAAACATTGGATAGTTTATATTTAAGGATATCAAACAAAATATACCTGACCTTAAAGGTCGATGACCCGATCACATTTCCGATTTTCAACTTGAAGTTTTCTATTCTACATGAAAGGTCATCCTTAAAAAAGTCGTGTTCCAAAGTTTGAGTTGCATAGCTCTAATGGTTCTTATTTTAGACGCACAAGATGTTGTAAACTGTACCCATTGAGTTGTACACAAACTATGTCGGTGGTTACCACCATTCGCGGTAATTCGACGTTATTTCATCGATTTCTCCGTAATTATACCGATTTAGGCCGTCAAATTTCAGTATGATGATGAGAAAAAAACGAGCTTTCATATGATATGAAAATCTCCGTATGTTTGAAATAATTCTGTGTTACGAAAATGTGATCGGGTCATCTACCTTTAATTGGTCAAACTCTGTAATTAATCCAATTTAAACATTTTAAAATACAAATATTTAAATAGAGCGTGGTCAGAACCAATTTGTCCCACTTTTCAAGTGTTGCAATTATGCGCATTGTTGTGACTTCAACAAAGTTTTGCCTTTACATTCATTCTTTACAAAGACTTGGGCAGTAAACACAATTATTATCTGGGTCATTGCAATAAAACAAGTTCATTATTATTTACACAAACATTAAAACAAAATGTTCTTTGTTATAATCCGAGTTATTGTTAAGTTCTTTCGGAGAATAAACCCCATGGCGGGAAATACTGCACATAGCGTAGTTTCATGCAACGCACAGATGGTTTAGTCCTTAAATCGGGACAAAAGGGTTCTGATCACGCTCTATTCAAATATTTGTATTTCAAAAAGTTTACATTGTATTGATCTTATAATTTACCCACTTAAGATCAGGTATATTTTGTTTGATGTCCTTAAATATGAACTATCCATGTTTCCTACTTATTTCGTTATAAGCTCGCAAACTTTTGAACCCAGTTTTTTGGGACACGCTGTATGTTCAGAGTATAGCTTTAACAATGGGATGTATGAATTAGACCACTAGAAACTCATATCTAGTATTCTTGCTTTGTTAACATACTTTAATACCAAAATGGCTGCCAAAATAATGGCCAAAAGTGGTAACGGTCAAATATGATAGAAATTCAATAGAATAGCATAATCTAAAATGAAATGTATGAAAATATGATTTATGATGAAAATATGATTTAAACGATGGGATGTAAGTGTCAGACAACTAGTAGACTTGTCTAGACAACTAGTAGCTCATATCCAGTATTGATGCTTTGTTGACATAGTTAAAATCCAAAATGGCTTCCAAAATGGCCCCAAATGGGTCCCAAAATGGCTACATAAATTGTCAAATTCCATAAAATGGGATAATATCAACCAAAACGTATAATGAAAATATAGTTTTAATGATGGTGTGTATGTATTAGACCACTAGTAACTCATATCCAGTATATTTGAATTGTAATAACATACTTTAAATCCAAGATGGCCACCAAAATGGCCGCCAAAATGGCCGCCAAAATGGCCGCTGTAAATGTAAAAATAGTCTATCACATTCACCAAATAGTATGTTGTAAACTGTTAAGGTATTGCTTTTAGATATAAGGCACACCTCTGTGACAATTTTGATTCTGTATCACTTTCCAAAATGGCTGCCAGAATGGTTAAGTTGATGTCAAATGACCTAACAAAATTGTTTTGTACTGTCAATGACCATACTATGTAATACCAATACCCCAAATATAATGGGACAGCATTCACTATATTTCTATGATAAAGCCTTGATCTAGTTTGAGTATTTTAAAATATCCAAGATGGCTCCAAAAGGTTAAAATAAGAAAATCAATAAGCAGATCATAATCTTGTGCACCAAGACACTGGTAGCATAATGACACATAATACACAAGAAATTGTCACACATAATCAGACCATTTTGCCATGTCACACTGAATTGAGCCAAATTGCCATGTCACTCATACTCGGACCCGATTGCCACGTCACGCATAATCAGACCAAATTGTCATGTCGCACATAATCAGACCAAATTGCCATGTCACTCATAATCGGACCAAATTGCCATGTCACTCATAATCGGACCAAATTGCCATGTCACTCATAAATGACGAACTTGCCACACATAATTGTTTGGTAGATTCCCATGTCTGTGCACGAAAATCCACCAAGAAAATGTCTGTTAATTTATGGACAAAACCATGCAGCCATAGCCAGTGAGATTTAGTGCCACTTTTTTCTGTATAAAAATTGGTACATGGTTCAATTTCTTATTGTCTCAAGGCCAATTATGTGCCTAACAATTGGGTGCATCTTTCTAGCTGAAAATTATTTAAATCCATCAAATATTTTTGGAAATATTCTAATATATGCTAGGGGGAACTTACATATTTTATTGGGTGTTTATGTGACCAGCTGCTCCCACAAAATGAGCGTTAAGTCGAGGTGAAGATGTTGCTGAATTGAGGCAGCATAGCATGTTATTGATTTGCCGTTTAAATTGTTGTTGGTATGGTCCCTTCTATAGGTTTTCCCAGTTAGTTTAACACTTTATTCATTATATTTCATATATCGTTAAGTTTGAATTCGTCCCAACATTTTGAAGGTTGCATTTGTTAAAGTAAATTTCGTCTTTGGTCAAGTATATTCATATTTTGCGCAATGAATTTCATTTAATGTTCATTTTATTTCGTCCTAACACACTTTCATTTTGTCTGATACAGCGGTAACCTACTAATGTATACATTTATTTCGTCTTTGATCAAAAAAATTAATATTCAGTTCACTTTATTTCGTCCCATGTGGAACGTCCTGCCTAGAAGCATGTAAAATCCAGCTATAGGCCTATACGTTTTATATATATATATTTTTTTTTTCTTTCTTTCTTTCTTGTTCGTTCTTTTTTTCTTTTATTTCATATGATTTATATCACCAACAAGGCAAAAAAACACATGTCGGTGGTTCAAATCTAACCTGCAATAATATGTAGGCCTATTCTTCTAACACCTGACGAATATATGTATTAAAAATATAATATAAGTATTAAAAATAATGAACAAAGACGAATTATATTTGTGCATAGACCCACTACCCATCAGGTGATACGAATTCAATCCTTCCTTGACGAAAAGAAATGACCAATGAATTAAATGAAATGGTCATATTTTGAAATATAATGCTCATTGACGAAATTTATCTAACAAAATGCGTAAGTCAGATCAAACTTAACGAGATATGAAATATAATGAAAAAAGTGTTAAACTAACTGGAAAAACCTATATTATAGGGGAATTATTAAATAGCAGTATGTATACACTCTTAGAAAAAATGGTTCGTTTAAGAACCCTTTTTTGTCCCGCGGGGAGCACCTTTTGGCCTAAAAGGTTCTAAAAAGAACCTTAGAATGGTTCTTTGAAGAACTTTCAAATTTTAAATAAGACCTAAAGGTATATTTACTTTTTTGTTTTTATGTAATATGCAAATTCAAGAGAAATGTAAACAAATTTAATCCTTTTCAACTGTTAAAAATCATTTCTTCTTGGCTAAAAACATTTTTTACCGTTTTACCAAGAACCATTGAGGGTTCTCCATAATTTTTTCCCAAAAGGTTCTTGAAGCTTGAGGAACCATTTTCTTGGCTAAAGAACCCTTTTAGAACCTTTTTTGGTTCTAAAAGGAACCCTATAGAAATTTCATTGGGTTCCTTTTAGAACCAAAAAAGGTTCTAAAAGGGTTCTTTAGCCAAGAAAATGGTTCCTCAAGCTTCAAGAACCTTTTGGGGAAAAATTATGGAGAACCCTCAATGGTTCTTGGTAAAACGGTAAAAAATGTTTTTAGCCAAGAAGAAATGATTTTTAACAGTTGAAAAGGACTAAATTTGTTTACATTTCTCTTGAATTTGCATATTACATAAAAACAAAAAAGTAAATATACCTTTATGTCTTATTTAAAATTTGAAAGTTCTTCAAAGAACCATTCTAAGGTTCTTTTTAGAACCTTTTAGGCCAAAAGGTGCTCCCCGCGGGACAAAAAAGGGTTCTTAAACGAACCATTTTTTCTAAGAGTGTACTTATTTTAAGAGAACAGCCATGCCAGGCTATTTATTTTATAATCCCGCTATAAATAGAAGGGCTTGGTCCATACTAAGAAGGGCTTGGTTCACCTCCGCACTTTCCCGGATATCTGCTTGCATTGATGAAGTCAAATCATGGTTGACAGTAAATCGCCTCAAATTCAACAAGAATAAGACCGAGTTTTTGTCGCTGTTGCCAAGCACCCACCTTAAGCACCACATGCCTCCTGTGACACTTCGCGTTGGCAGTATGATCATCTCTCCTTCTGATAGTGTGCGCAATCTTGGCATCATGTTTGATACTTCCATGACTATGACTGCTCATATATCATCTCTTTGCAAAAGTCTCAGTTTCCAGATGAGCAGTATCTCACGTATTAGGAGATTTCTTGATAAAGAAACATGTCATCTTATAGTACGTGCCCTCATCCTTTCCAGACTTGACTACGGGAACTCTTTGTTATTTGGATCCAATTCTACCGATGTCCAAAGATTGCAAAGATTTCAAAACTGGGCCGCCAAACTGATTTGCCTTGCCGTAAAGAGAGATCATGCTACGCGCCTTATCTTAAAGAGCTGCATTGGCTGCCAGTTAGGGAGAGAATAACTTTCAAGCAGGCGAGTACCGCGGCATGTGAGCCAGGGGGGGGGGGGGGCAAGTATATGTCGTCCCGACAGTGGCGTAAATTTTCGTAAAGGTTGCCCCAAATTTTTCCCCAGTCAGTCACATCGTGAATTTCACGTAAGTGTGGGGGGGGGGGCGGGGGTAGGGTCAAAAAAAATTGCACGGTCACAAAAGGTTGCACGGTCACAACATTTCGAACGGTCACACAATTTCGCAGTCCAAATAGCACAACAGTCAACAAATAATACACAATCATCAGTGTTTTCTGGCCGAGGTCCTATTTTTTTTTCCTTATGCGAATTTAGCATCCCGGTATTGCGAATTTAGCCTCCCGTTATTTGGAGCCGGGGGGGGGGGGGGACCTTTCCCCCTGCCCCCCCCCCCCCCCCCCCCCCCCCCCCCGGTCGATACGCCACTGCTTTCAAGATTCTTGTGTTTGTGTACAAATGTTTGAATGGCACCGCACCTGGTTATTTAACATCATGCCTCTCTCTCTACCAACCTGGACGTGCAAGTCTTCGCTCGGCATCTGACATTACTCATCTATTTGAGCCCAACTCCAACAAATTGCTTCAGTCTGCCTCTAGTCACACTTTTTCCATTTCTGCTCCTCACATCTGGAACACTCTCAATGTCACCATCAGGGAATCGAACTCTTTAGGTATTTTCAAGAAGGCTTTAAAGAATCATTTATATCCAATCTAATTTGTCATTCTGCCATTAGTTTTCAGGTTTTTGTGTTACTGCTTTCACTGTATTTTACATTGTTTGCTTTTTCTGGGTTTTTTTTTCACGCTGCGTTCTTGATGTAGTGGCGCTATACAAATGCATTTATGTTATGTTATGTTACTAAAAACAAACCATACTAACAACAAACGGCAAAAATCAATAATTTGCTATCTACTGAAGATAACATCATATTACTAGAATAGTATGCAGAAATGCAGAAATTTAGAGTTATTTCATTTGGAGTGCCCAAAAGCTGTAACTAAAAAAACCGATGTAAATTGTAGAAAAGACAAGTCATAAAACAGGTTATTTACAGATAGCAAACACAAGAGAAAAACATTGAGTGTATAATAATTGCTCGTTGGATACAACAAAGATCATAGCAAAAACAATTGCCAAATCTCTGCCAGATTGTAACCGCACCAGTACCCTCATGCCACCTACAAGCCAATCTGTGCATGGCAGGGAATTGCGCAATTCCCTTGTAGGACCAAACGGTTCAGAAAGAGCCCCATACCATATTTTACTGACCTACCTGTTAAATAACATATCCTAATTGTTCTTTTACTAATGGTGCAATATTATTTTTGATATAATACTGGTTTTTATGTCGCTGTACAAAAAACACAACAGTCAACAAAAAAGGACCAATCATCAGTGTTTTAGGCCATATTTTTTTCCTTATGCAAATTTTGCGTCCCGGTATTGGGAATTTAGCGTCCCGGTATTTGGAGCCGGAGGGGGCAAATTGCCCCCCCCCCCTGCCGGTACGCCACTGGATTGTTGGGGGGAGGTGGCTGTGATATGGTGACTGTGGTGTGGGTGATGGGTGAGTGAGCGGGGGTGGGGGTGTACATCCTTTTTTTATGTATGCAACACCTTTTTGGTGTGACTGTGATGTGGGTGATTTTTTGTTATAAAAATATGTCTTCTTTATGATATCGTATTATTTGATGTTTTAATCTTTGTATTTTATTGTATTTTTAAATCTGTCAATAATGTACAATTTGGTCGTTTGGCCACGACAAATTATCAATAAAAATGAAATGAAAAAAGAATTAGTAGGCTATAATTTTACCAAAACCGTGTTTAATTCGGTTCAGTAATTAGGTGGAGAAATTATTGATCATATAAAAATAATAATGTTTTTGAGACCCCTGTAGAGTTAACAGGATGTGCCGCCAAGTAAAGGTCACACTTTTTTACCCATCACATAAACGCTAGACCCCTTTTTACACCTATTTTTGGTTAATGAATGGGTATAAATGTAACCTGAGTCTATAAGACACTATGTAAATTTACTTAAGGGAGCACAGCACCAAGACGCTCTCCATAGACTTTACTGTTAAAAAAGGCTTACTTAAATGGCTCTAGTTTCTATATTAGTGCGTTTGGTTCAATGACATTTTGATAAGTTTTACTCACAAGGGTAATCTACAACATATCTGAATATGAAGGTGACATTACCGTGCACTTTTTTTGCTATAAGCCGCCGCATAACAACGTAGTGATATGCCTACCTAAATTCGGTCTCCGGTCTGGATATCACCGCGTGTGTAAATCGGTCCGTGAAATTAAAATTGACCTCAAATCACCTAGTTTAAATGTCAAAACATCAACTACACATTTCAAACACAACATATTAGTGAAAAATTATATCATAAACCGTCAAAAAATAACTCTCTTTCCCGCCAAATAGGAACTATTGTCGTACTCAACTTTGATTGATCGCGACGATAGCGTGTCGCGATACCTATTTGGGTATGTGCTCCCTTAAAAGAAAAAATACACAAGAGAAGTCCATCCATGGTTTTTATAATTCAAATGTAACGTTTCCTGAATTTATTTAAATCTTATTATTACAATCTTAAAACTACATTCTTAACACTACATTCTTAAAACTACGTGCGCATGAAAGTTCCTTGTTGACGTCTCGACAAAATGCATAATTTTTCCATGGCCGTTCGAATCTTTATCTGTCTGTCAATCGATATCTGCAACTCAGTGTGAATCTCCCTCCACGGTTGCTGTTCCGTCTTGGGAGTCAAAAATCAGTTCTTTCGGGATCTATAAAGAGCCAATGTGGATGCGTTGAAATCATCAATGTGGGGTATCTCAATTCTCAAGCAGTGTAAAATTCTCAGTGTTGCATGTGGTCTAGGCAGGCAGTCTAGGCAGGCAGAGCTATAAAGGCCTCTGCCTAACCATGCTGGCTGGTGGTGGATGAGAGCCTGTGTGGTCTGCAAGGTGCGCTCTAGATGTAGACAGCAGGGGTAAGGTCAAATATTATGACCTAACGAGGTCAATAGAGGGCAGTGGACCACATGGCTGAGTAGTAAACCATGGACATGGAATACCAGATAGGGTATGGTATACCAGGGTTACATAAATATTTGAGATTGATTAGTTTTAAAACCCCAACAGATTGGCTGAAATGTGCATGTAATGCACGATATAAGGCCAAAAAAAAAAAAAGTTGTGTTGCCCTCACAAGCCTAAAATCGGGAGGGACGGCCGGCCGGATTTTTTTTTTTTTTTTTTTTTAAATTTTAAATGTTACCAAATCAACGATTTTATACCTATTATTTCAGTCAACATGTGTGGAAGATACTAAGGAAAACGCTTACTGGATGTATTTTCAACCCAATGGTGAATATTTTGGTTTCTTGCCCATCTCTTTTCACAGATTGGAAGATCTTGAGAAAAAAAATCTTGAAAATAAATCTTGAAAAAAAAAATCTTGAAAAAAAATCTTGAAAAAAAAAAAAAAAAAAAAAAAATCTTAAAAAAAAGAGATAAAAAAAAAAAAAAATCTTGAAAAAAAAAAAAAAAAAAAATACCCGGCCCACATTCTCAGAATTTTGACCCGGCCGGATGAGGGCAACACAACTATTTTTTTTTTTTGGCCTAAGGATGGAATTATCTGTTGTGTTTACGAATACAACACCAAACACAGAATGTCTCCCACCCCCCCCCCATTGACAGAGGACAGGGAGGAAGTGAATTAGTCTCTTTTTTACGTTTTATATTATTTGTTGTATTTTGTGTTGTGTTCAGAAATGAGAAATAAAGCACCCCAAAAAATCCAGTTCTTAAGTTTTATATTATTTTCGAGCCATTTCTTATGTTTAACATTATTTGTTGTGTTTTGCGTTGTGTTTGGAAATAATGCACCCCAAAAAAATGAGTCATTATGTTTTATATCATTTTTGGCATCGGAGGGGGGGGGGGGGGCACATTTTTTACTAAATCACAATGAATATCTGCTTCCAATTATTTAAAAGAATTTTCAACATTTTGTTTCGTTTTTCCTCATAAAAAAAGCATTTCGTACTATGGTCTTCACTTGTGTATAGTTGCGATTGTAGCCGGGAACACTGTAAACGACGTTCACACGGTGTCAAACCATGGTCAAACCAAGGAATTCTTTTTACGAACCAATAAACCTAATCATTCAAAACAGTAATGCAAATCTGCTTCTATAGGGACTATTATCACTTTTGAAACTGCACCTACATGTATAACGTCAAATGAAATAACTCGGCCCACCTACGTCCATTGAAATGACAATAACTCTGCTCCGCAACATCGGATCTCAACAATCGAGGTGTCAAAATATGCAGAACAAAATGATGCACTGGGTTATATATTGGCTTCAATTGATCCATACCCTTTGAGGCCGTTAATTATTGGATATGTGTAAGTGTCTCGATACTTTTATTTTGTGAGGAGTTTAGTGCCAGTTGTTACTCAGAGCAGCTATTGCGTATATGATATTTTTGTTCAGCTATATAGTGATGTGGAAAGTCGCTGTAATAGCTGCCATATGTTACACACGTCTGCTGCATTATGGTACACCCTTTTGAAAATTCCCTCCAACATGTCAGCCATTGAAGATAGGACCTTGTTGCTCCCAACCCAAGAGAGCATTGATCGGGTCCTATATTTCTCACTGGTGATCCTGCCCGGGGAGGGGGGAGGGGATCTGGGGATGTGCCACCAAATAGAGTCCCATTTTTCACCCTCCGGTAAATGGATGACCCCTTTTCAAATCCATTTTCTGTAAATGTATGAGTCTGTAAACCCGGGGGGGGGGGGGGGCACTGACATTTGAAAAGGGTATAGGTATGTGCCGCGCTGAAGACCCCCCTTTTCACCCTCTGCTGCTAGCTCTTATGACCCACCTTTTTAGCCTGTATCAGTTCTTAAGACCCCAATTTTATTGAAAATTTAAATATTGCAAAATTTTGCGTTCCAAAGCCCTAATTCTTTGAAAAAACTGCGTTCTAAAACCAAAAAAAATCCAAAAATTTGGGTTCTTGTTAATCAAAATTGTACTATAGGCCAGTTCTCAAGACCTACTTTTTTGAAAAAATTAGTTCCTAAGACCCTATTTTTCGTCATAAAATCCACTCAATTCAGTTCTGTAGCCCCTCTTTTTGAGACCCTGGGCGGCACGCCCCTACCCCCAAAAAATGTTGAGTGCCCCCCCCCCCCCCGGGTCTGTAAAGCAGGGGTGTGTACCCAGGGGGGCCAGTCAAACATAATGGTGTACACACGTGTGACCAAATTTTTTCCAGACACCCCCTAAACAAGTTTTACCCTGCAAGCAAAATTACCCCCTAAACAAGTTTTTAGCGCGCTTTCCTTGCAAATTTTGACACCTAAACAAGTTCTTGCCAGAATATGACCCCTAAACAAGTTTTTGTCTATTTGCGATTATGACGCTGTAGAAACGAGTGACACACATGCGTTCTCAAATTTGAAATGAGACGCTCAAAAGAAATCGCAAAAACGGGGATAACATTCTTCTGGGAACGGAGAACAAAACAAGTTACCCTAAACACGTTCGACAGGTATTTTAAGCCACCCTTTTTCTTGAAAATCAGAGTTTTTGATACCCTTAACGCGTCACTCGCGTGACGCGTCCAACACTGAAAAAACACCCCTTTTTATGCGTTTTTTTGGTCACGCCTGTGTACACTATTATGTTTGACTGGGCCCCCCGGGGGTGTGTACCATCAATAATTATACACTGACATCACCGTCATAAGAAAATGAAAAAGAGGAAAGCTTGAAAGAAAGAGCGGGGAAAGCACGCTCCTTTTTTCTATATTGTTAATGCCAAGCTTCGCTTTCTTCTGTCATAAAATGTCAAAATAAATAGGTAAACCATTCAAGTTGAAGTAGGGGAGAGCGGGGTGAGTGTACGCCCTATGGGCAGGTTCGCCCACACGTGATTCTCATCTTTGCAGCCACTGGTTGAATTTAGCGAACACACAATAGATACAGTAGTATGTGGCAAGCTTCCCACATTAACGTGACAGATCATCGTAACATGTTTGTCAACTGATCATCCAAAAACCAGTTTTGCCTCAAAAGTGATTTTTTCCCCCCATTTTTCATATTGATTTTTTTTCAAAGATATTCGTAGAGAAGGTTTTAATGTAAATTATCATCAAGTAGGTATGGGATTGATTATGAATTTGATGCAGTTAACAACCCATCCTTGAGGAACCCAGGGGGGGGGGGTGCACTGCCCAGCAGTGGCGTAACAGCCGGGGGGGGGCAGGGCATAGTGCCCCCCTGAAGGTGTTCAGCAGGAAATTCAAACCTACCCACCAGGAAAAATGGGGGGAAGGGAAAAGAGGAAAAGAAGGGGGAAAGGAATAGAAAAGAGAGAGAGAAAGGAAAAAGGGAGGAAAAAGGAAAAGGAGAAAAAAAGGGGAAAGAAAGAAAAGAAGAAAGGGAAAGAAAGAAAATTTCGCAGTACAAAAAGTACAACAGTCCACAAATTGTTGACTGTTGTACTTTTTGTACAGCGCAATTTTGTGACCGTGCGAAATTTTGTGGCCGTGCGAAATTTTTTGACCCTCCCCCCTCCCCCCACCACTTACGTGAAATTCACGAGGTGACTGACTGGGAAAAAAATTGGGGCAACCTTTTACGAAAAATTCCAGGGACGGAATTATTCTAACCAGGATTTTTTTTGGCTGTGCCCCCCCTGACAACCAACCTCTGTTACGCCCCTGCCGCTCAGGGTTTCAAAAAGGGGGGCTACAGAACTGAACTGAGTGGATTTTATGACGAAAAATAGGGTCTTAGGAACTGATTTTTTCAAAAAAGTAGGTCTTGAGAATGAGAACTGGCCAATAGTTCAATTTTGATTAGCAAGAACGCACATTTCTGATTTTTGTTTGTTTTAGAACGCAACATTTGGGGCTTTGGAACGCAAAATTTCACGATTTTTGAATTTTCAAAAAAATTGGGATCTTAAGAACTGATGCAGGCTCAAAAGGGGTCGTAAGAGCTAGCTGCAGAGGGTGGAAAAGGTGGGTTTTCAGCGCGGCACGTACCTATACCCTTTTCCAATGTCAGTGCCCAACCCCCCTCCCCCAGGTGTGGGACATCCGTGGTATAGGTCGTCAATGCACTTATTGCGCTATATGGGGCACACACGCCCTATGACGATGGGGCAGGTTCGCCAATAGGGATTTATATGACTTTGCATAAGTTCAAAATGGCAATTTTCCTCTTACAGGATAACAGTAATTATAAACAAGGCGGTTCTCGAACGGCGCGTCTCGCCTGTTCATCAAAAGTGACTTGAAAGAAATGATGATGAAACATATGATACAATGTAGCACTGTCACAGAGGTATGCATTGTAGTTAATGCAAGGGATGTAATACCTTGAAAAATTTAATCAACAAAAAGAACACACCAACCCCCTTCCCTACACCAAATCACATCAAGATAGGCCTTACAGATCTTATTTGACCATGATGACCTTAAAAAATTAATCAGCAAAAAGAACACACCATCCCTCTTCCGTCCACCAAATCCCATCAAGATAGGCCTTACGGATCTTATTTGACCCCCAGATGACCTCTGATGACCTTGAAAATTTAATCAGCAAAAAGAACACACCAACCCCCTTCCCTCCACCAAATCACATCAAGATAGGCCTTACGGATCTTATTTGACCCCGGATGACCTCGAAAAAATTAATCAACAAAAAGAACACACCATCCCTCTTCCGTCCACCAAATCCCATCAAGATAGGCCTTACGGATCTTATTTGACCCCAGATGACCTTGAATGACCTCCGATGACCTTGAATATTTAATCAGCAAAAAGAATACACCACCCCCCTTCCCTCCACCAAATCCAATCAAGATAGGCCTTACGGATCTTATTTGACCCCCTATGACCTTGAATGACCTCTGATGACCGTGAAAATTTATTCAGCAAAAAGAACACACCACTCCCCTTCCCTCCACCAAATCCCATCAAGATAGGCCTTACTGATCTATTTGACCCCATATTTGACCCCCGATGACCCAGTAAAATTAATCAACAAAAAGAACACACCATCCCTCTTCCGTCCACCAAATCCCATCAAGATAGGCCTTACGGATCTTATTTGACCCCAGATGACCTCGAATGACCTTTGATGACCTTGAAAATTTAATCAGGAAAAAGAACACACCACCCCCTTCCCTCCACCAAATCCCATCAAGATAGGCCTTACTGATCTCTTTGACCCCATATTTGACCCCCGATGACCCCGAAAAATGTATCAACAAAAAGAACACAACATCCCTCTTCCGTCCACCAAATCCCATCAAGATAGGCCTTACGGATCTTATTTGACCCCAGATGACCTTGAATGACCTTTGATGACCTTGAAAATGTAATCAGGAAAAAGAACACACCACCCCCTTCCCTCCACCAAATCCCATCAAGATAGGCCTTACTGATCTATTTGACCCCATATTTGACCCCCGATGACCCCGAAAAATTAATCAACAAAAAGAACACACCACCCCCCTTCCCTCCACCAAATCCCATCAAGATAGGCCTTACTGATCTATGTGACCCCATATTTGACCCCCGATGACCCGAAAAATTAATCAACAAAAAGAACACACCACCCCCTTCCCTCCACCAAATCCCATCAAGATAGGCCTTACTGATCTATGTGACCCCATATTTGACCCCCGATGACCCCGAAAAATTAATCAACAAAAAGAACACACCATCCCTCTTCCGTCCACCAAATCCCATCAAGATAGGCCTTACTGATCTATTTGACCCCATATTTGACCCCCGATGACCCCGAAAAATTAATCAACAAAAAGAACACACCACCCCTTCCCTCCACCAAATCCTATCAAGATAGGCCTTACTGATCTATTTGACCCCATATTTGACCCCCAATGACCCCTAAAAATTAATCAACAAAAAGAACACACCATCCCTCTTCTGTCCACCAAATCCCATCAAGATAGGCCTTACTGATCTATTTGACCCCATATTTGACCCCCGATGACCCCGAAAAATTAATCAACAAAAAGAACACACCACCCCCCCCCCTTCCCTCCACCAAATCCCATCAAGATAGGCCTTACTGATCTATTTGACCCCATATTTGACCCCTGATGACCCCGAAAAATTAATCAACAAAAAGAACACACCATCCCCCTTCCCTCCACCAAATCCAATCAAGATAGGCCTTATGGATCTTATTTGACCGCCGATGACCTTGAATGACCTCTGATGACTTTGAAAAAAGCAAAAAGAACACACCACTCCCCTTCCCTCCACCAAATCTCATCAATATAGGCATTACTGATCTATTTGACCCCATATTTGACCCTGATGACCTCTGGTGACCTTATTTAATCAGCAAAAAGAACACACCACCCCCCTTCCCTCTACCAAATCCCATCAAGATAGGCCTTACTGATCTATTTGATCCCATATTTGACCCCCGATGACCCTGATGACCTCTGGTGACCTTGAAAATTTAATCAGCAAAAAGAACACACCACCCCCCTTCCCTCTTCCAAATCCCATCAAGATAGGCCTTACTGATCTATTTGATCCCATATTTGACCCCGATGACCTTGAATGACCTCCAATGACCTTGAAAATATAATCAGCAAAAGAACACCCCACCCCCTTCCCTGACATCAAGTCCCATCAAGATAGGCCTTACCAACGAGATAGATATAGGTAGAGCGATGACTGTAGCTAGGGCCATTGCCAGCCCATTTACAATGCAATCCTAAATCTCACGTTCGAAATCGTGTAAAATTACAGATGAAACGCCAAATCTTTCAAAACATAGTGAATTCAATCAGTTATACATTAGAAATGTAGAAATAGTCATCAACTTTTGTTTTGGATATCTTAATTACTTAGTTTAAGCTACATAAGATATCAGTGTTAAATAAAAGACAGCAATATAATTCTCTAAAATCAGTAATATTATTTCAGGGCCCCGTTGCCGCATTTGGTCGCATGAAGCCAGTTTTGCAAATTTGCGACCAATTGCGGCAACGGTTCATGAATGAATCGACTAAATTTAGGGGATTTAGTTGATTTGCAAATAGAACGGCAACTTAAATACAATTTTGCGAGCAGACGGCACTCAAAATACTCAAATAACTGGAAATAAACACTTTTCGGTCAATCGTGATACGGGATTCTCGCCCAAAATATGTGCATGGAAGATGCATTTACCTACTTATGTGATTGATTTTGCAAAACGATGAAGTTTCATAAAATTATTTTTTGGGTTTTGTTGACTTCATTTTCTAGACAAGCAGGGCGCTCTATTCATATTTATCTCGTTGGGCCTTACGGATCTCTAGATATCGCGTCACAACGCGTCTCAAAAGTTTTAAGCATATTTGACCCCGATGACCCCCGATGACCTTGAAAAATCAATCACCAACAGAACGCACCACCCCCCTTCCCTCCACCAAGTCCCATCACGATAGGCCTTACGGATCTCCAGATATCGCGTCACAAAGGTATTTCTTAGCACACGGCGGACGCCGGACAGAAATAGTGATAACATAGTCTCTTTCTGATTACATCAGGCGAGACAAAAATGGTTATCAGGAATGGAGTAACACTAATATTTATAGAGCAAAATGTGGTATTTCTTATTATTTTTAAATTCTGAACAAGTATTTTTGCAAAAGTGCCCCCACCCCTATATTTTGGACCCCTACATTTTATTTTGGAATAAAATAACGAATTTATATGTATTGGATATTATGGTACTTTGTGTAGTATAGCCTAATTGTTGCTCTGGCCTATGGGCGAACCTACCCCTACGCCCGGGCAAGTTCACCTATTTGAGACACCTGTCTTTATCATTTACTCGCCTAGAGTACTGAGATCATGGTCGTATGGGAATCCTATGTAGCCAAGATATCAATCTTTCACATGATATCAATAGGTCCAATTAAATCTTTAAAATTGGTGTCTCTATAACTCCTCAAATGAAAATGGGGCGAACACTCCCGCTCTCCCCTACACATTCAGTAAGGTGTTATAATCACCGATCCTTTTTCACTCCTTTTAACAATACAGAAAAAAGGGAGCGCGCTTTCCCTGCTATTTCCTCAAGCTTTCCTCTATTTATTAATGGGCAGAGCCCTTAATTAATGTACACATAATTATTAACTACCTGTTTTTAAACAGAAAAGAAATCTGGTATGTCGAAACATATATCTGTTACGGGGCCAGGGTCACTGTTTAAGGAAAATAGACATGAGAATATCATAAGTTTTACACACACATCTCGACTGTCGTAACGCCAGAAGTTATTTAATAAGTTTTATACATTGTATCTTCAATTAATATTATGATTCTTTCCATTAGCATCTGACTGCGTATTTACTTCCTTATTAATCTGAAGATACTTATTTAGTGAAACGATATTCTTAATTAGTTAACCCTGTTCAACCTGATAAAACTATCCCAAAATATATCCATGAACAAGACATTTTAATATTTTTGCCTTCTTTTACCAACACTGTGGTCTAAACAATAATTAATGTTGTTTATCAACTCAACCTATAGATGGTGTGACCGGTGACGTCATGTATTTACAAATGGGACACCCTCTCTTGATTCCCTCTGGGCAGAATATACAGTAAAGTTAATGAAGACAACATGAAATTTCTTTCTAATGAATTGTAAAACTCATTTATTTTTAATTCTTTTTGTGAAATTCGATAGCTTATAGCATTCCTAAGCAAGTTTAAAGACAGTTTTGATAACAATTTGCTGTAACACCACAATCTAGTTAGAAAACCTGATCTGGCCTATGTAAACTATAGGAATCTTGCCCGGTTAGTTTTGTCTCAAATCAACAGAGGGCGTCATAAATGTAAACAACGGTCCCCTCATCTATACAGATATTAATTTAGTTATTCTTTTCGTAATAAATGACTTTTACTTTAATTAAACGATTGGATTGTTTAATTAGGATTTGATGAGCCTACACCTAACACATTGTTAAAAAAAAAAAATTGGTAACGTAGGTTACTTTTCTTAACTATACGGTCACAATACGGTCACAAAACCGATACTAGATGGATTTTTTTCTCCAAAGCTTTTCCCCAAATTATATCTCCAGTCATAGGCCTATAGGCTTTAGACGAGGTGTTAGTTATTTTATAAAAGAAAGAAACATGACTTAAAACTGAGAAAAAAAGGCGGGAAAGGGTGAGGTTATATGCGACATATCGTTTTTGCCCGGTTTAAGCGTATTTACGAAATCGTAACTTCCAAAATAATAATACCCAAGTCCCAAAATTTTCAGAAGTTTTAGTCTATTATATGTGGAAAATAACAAATGCATGTAGTTCATAATTACTTTCCAATTTTTATATTTATTCTTAATTGAAGGCATGCGACACGTATTTTGCGTAATTGGCCGTTTTTAGTGGTTTTGAGCCACAAGTGATCTGTTCAACTTCAACTGTTTCAAAAAGGGACTCATATAGGAGGCCTAGCCTATACTGAAAGAATAATCTTAGCGAATCAATCAAATATAAGCAGGCGCGTAGCCAGGGGGGGGGGCTATGGGGGCGCCCGCCCCCCGTAAAAAAATCGTAAAAAGAAAAAAGAAAAAAAAAGAAAAAGGAGAGAGGAGAAGAAGGGGAAGAGGAGGAGGGAAGGGGAGGTGCGTTTACTCGAAATACTCGAAATCGAGAAACCCGACAGTCATGACTAGCACCGCTTGGCATAAACCTCTCCATGAAACGGCTTGGCTAGTTAGTATCATATTACATACAGTATGTACAGTACGCGTTAAGTTCATCAATATGACCAAGGTCGTCCGAATCCCTGACCATCGAAGCCCAGAGTATACATGCAGTGGACAGCATTATAGAAGCAAAGATAGAGGATACTACACATACTAGTAATTGAAACGTCCATTGCCGAATCCGACCTCGTCGCACAGGGTAAGCTATGTTGTTACAAAAAACATATCGATCTCGGTGATTTAATGGCCTCTATAAACAAACAATTTGCGGCAAATGTGTAAGCTTCTTTACTGCCGATATTATGGTAAAATGTTGCACCAAATGGCTTCATTTGGACCATGATTTTTCAAAAATCGCTAACATCAGAGGGGGGCACATCCCCCCTCTGACTCCCCCCTCTCCGCGTTACCGCGTCGAGCGGTGCTGCGCACCGCTTTAATCTATATACTAATTTTCGGTCCCTCGCCTGATTAGATAGTTCAATAATAATTTTGCACTCGCGTCCCTCTTCAACTGAAAAAGCGTGGTAATTGCGCCTCTAATACACGAGCTAATTAGATAGTTCAATACCCGTTTTTTCCCGTTTTCAGACATGCGCAGAAAGGATCACATGTGAAAATGCAAAATGTTGAATTTATTTTACTCGGGTAGCTACTGTTCGGACACAAATTGTGGTTTTCGGAGTGAGTGATGACATATGGTCTTCACCCAAAATATTTTCTTCAGGGATATAGCTACATTTCTGTATATGCGGCTGTTTGTTATTCTTAAAGATCGCATAGTAACAAACATTTATACGTCCGACAAATAAAAATATTTCACGACATTTTCTAAATGTAAACAAAAACTCTTACACAGATCTTAAAGTGACACTTTCACATTAGTAACATAGATGAATGCGACGTTTGCTAACGATAAAGAAACTGGCAGTACCATGTCAACCGTTTCTATGTTGTGCTGCGCGACCGCGTTTAACATGGCGCACGCGGTTCGGCGCACACGTAATGACGCAGACAAAAAGTGTACGCGTTTGTGGCGCAAACCGTGCACATTGTAACGGAGCAGAGTGAAAGCAGGCAGTCCGTACACTCTTAGAAAAAGGATGCTTCAGGCTTCAGGGGTTCTTGGCTGTCCCGTATGGAACCCTTTATATCACCTTAAAAGGTTCCAAAAATAACCATTTTAAGGTTCAAAATAGGCAAAATATGGGCAAACATTGGTCTTTTGAACCTCTAAAGGTTCTCTACAGAACCTTTGGGGCCTTTAAAATCAAAGAACCTTTAAACCATTAAACGGGACAGCCAAGAACCCCTCTGAAGCACCCCTTTTCTAATAGTGTACCCTAAAGCCACCTCCTCCTCTCCGCACTTCCCTTACTTGATAATCTGGATATAAGGGCACATGGGGCATCTGGATAAACGGAACGTGTGGTACATTATCATGATTATTATAGAGTGTCTGGATTATTCAGGGCATCCGTGGTATCTGGATTACGGGGTTCACTATAAAACGAGTCTCAAATTACCATATACTATGCGCAGGTGGGCCACCTGTGATAACTGGATTTTAAGGGTGTACACTCAGGTAGTATCTCGGGAGGCTTTATAGAACACAGCAAACATGATAAAGGGACTACATACGTTAAGGCCCATATGCCTATTGGAGGAATAATATATTTAATGTAAATAGGCCAAACAAAACCCGGATGGCACACATTGTGCTCAAGTACAAGCGTGGAATGGTACAAGTGACCTTGATGATAGACTCCGCCGACCATAAAACTAAACGACCGACTATGAAACTATAACGCTCAGAACGTAGGCCTACTGAATTACCTGGATACAGTATGTGCATATGGGCAGTGGCGACACTTGCACCAGCACCATAAATGGGGTGGCAGGGCAATAAAAGACTCGGGGGAGACATTTAAAAGCTAATTTTAAGTAACTTTCAATTTTGACATTAAAATTCAATTTTTATTATTTGGGGTACAAAATAGGTAGAGACATGCGCTGACAGGAGTATAACTGGGGGTATTAAGAACACGTTGATGGAGTAGGCCTACTCGGATTAAGATCTTGGGTATTTGTATTATTTAAGAGCACATTGGGCCTAGGCTCATGGTGTATTAAGGGCACCATGTTACTTACATTATATCAAGGGCACCTTAGTACCTGAATTATTTAAGGACATTGATTGATATATATATAAACATTTATAACGCTTTGATATTACTGACCTCTGCCTATTGTGATATGACTTTTACTGTCCGCTATCTTCGGCACCCGCGTTTCATTTACTTGACTATGATAAAGTAAGGGCACCTGGGTATCTCGAGATAACGGCACACTGCAGTGGGCCTACCTTGATTATGTGGTATCCAGTGCATTATTAAGGGCACCTGGGGTAACTGGATTAGGGGGTAGGGCTTAGGCCTATGGGGTCCCTGGATATAATGGGACAACGGGTACCTGCATTTCAGGTCTCATGGGAGGCCTACATAGGTATCTGGAAACACAAACGTAGGCCTACCTAGATTAAGGCAATGTGTATAACCTGGATTATCAAAAGCACCTGCGATATTCGGATTATTTAGGGCCCCGTCTGGATTATGTATACATGTATAGGACATGTTCTTGATATTATTGTATCAAATTTTCTTACGCTTTGTTTACTTACTCCCCGTGAAATCTTCTAGCGGGTCCAGCGCGAAGCGCTGGTGCCCGCTAGTAGTCATTATTATCGGTCACTGCGCCCCCCGTAAAATTAAATCCTGGCTACGCGCCTGATAAGTGAAAAAACCTCCCGATATTTGAAACTAATTCTTGTGGTGGACAAGTGATACCATACCAGATATATACCACAGTACAAGAATATCAGAATTATTTAACTTACTAAGTAGAACACGGTTCTTCTCATATAGGGCCATGTGTTTTGAACTGACCACCCAAAAAGGGTGGCGGCGTTGCATTTTTGGTGACAAATCATCCATCTCTCTCTATTAACTCAACAACTATATGTGGTAGAGCTATGGTTTAGGTGTCATTTGAAAGCTTATTTATCTAGCTACACCGTGTGAATTAATCAGGTATTTTTATAACTGTTTGGCTGAGATATGATTGATTATACTTCGAAAGTCAGGGGTGGCGGCGGTGGCGGTGGCGGCGGTGGCGGTGGCGTCGTGTACAATCTCTATGGGGAATATAGAAAATGTTCCCAATTCTAAGTTCAAATTACAATAACTCCTCATTTCTGTATGGTACAGCCATGATTTTGCTCTCATTTTATCGATTGTTTTATATTCTATAAGTTTCTGTTTCAACAAACGTGTCAACTCTTACGTAACAGTTGTAATCACGAATCGATTGCATTGTCTTTGGCTTTTTCCCTATTCACTACACAGTAAACTTGCCCTAATTGATCGGTTTTACATACATGACTATAACAACAAAATTATTCAACCGATTATAGCAAAATTATACATTTTTGGAAAGCTCTCGAATAGGGGAATTCAGAAATCTTGCTTAAAATAGGATAGGGTGAATAGCCCAAAAAATATACGTGTAAACTCTAATAAATTTGAAATGTAAACGTTTGTGCTCATTTACTTCCCGATATAGTATATTTCAACAAGTTACACTTGACAACCATTATGTTCTGATGGGTAAATTGCATGAGGAACTAATATGCACAGTAAAATGATGATTGGGATAGGAATAAAAAAAATATTGAGCTTTAATCAAAATATGAGAAAAATCGATATATTTTGAACATTCTTAATCACAACATGTTACCATTAGGTCTTATGCAAATTCCAATCGCATATTTAGATTCCTTGTGAGATTACCGTTCAGAAAATATATACTTTTTATGGGGTAGAACAAGTAGTTATTGCGATATGCTAATTCGAATCTCAGATGGTGTAAAATGTAAAAATCTGGACATGCAACGGGAAGGGTGGCGAGTTCAAAACACATGGCCGTAGCCATGTTGATTCTAACAAAAGAGAGAACATTGAGAAAAACTTGTTGAATTATATACCGACATGACATCTATCCTTGACTATGTTTCAGTTTGGACAAAAACATCCCGAAAAACATACCTGTCTGATGATGTTCTGTGTTGTACCATGGACATGATGGATGTAATAGTGCGATTGCGACCGTATACCGTTGGATGGGTGGGCGATCTTAATCACATGACCCCGAGTCGCACATGACCATGACAAGCACTCTCGATTCACACCTGGTGCTCTCGATTTAGTTATTTACGTCGAGTCGGGAATTCAAATGGGGAATCCCCCTAACCAAATAACACGGCTGGCTGCGCCCAGCGAAAGAAAATAATGAAATACTATGGAAAATGGAATAAAATGCTTTCGTATTTTCTCGCAATAGGGCCTATCTATGTGCTTTTATCGGTTTACTTCATGACAAGTTATAATTTGATCAGGGATAAAGATAGATTTGGGTTCTCTACTCAGAAGTGTAGGCCTAGGCCTACTGTTCTTAAAGTGTATGATGTCCAAATAAATAAATAAATAAATAAATAAATAATATGTTGAAAACAAGCAGTAAATTAAGAATTATTTATACATAGTAACTGGCAGTTTCATGCACACCAACCATACAGGGTGGTGGCAATCTTCAGACTGAAGTAGATTATAAAATAAATAAATATTAAACATTTGAACTTTCGGATAGGCCTATTATGGAAATCCAGCGGTTATTGAATAGGACTATATGTCAGGCTTTAAAATAAAAAAATTATCAATCAATAAACCTATCTGACCGTTAGCCTCTTGCCTACACCCTACCATTAAAGAATTAACGGGGGCATTAGGGACCGTTCATTATTTATGGTGGAGAGGGGGGGGGGGGGGGGGAAATTCGAGACTCGTATGTTAAAATTACCTAACCCCCCCTACAGCTGAAACTGAAAATTACATGACCCCCCTGCTAACCAGAAGCTTTTTACACAACCCCCCCCCCCCCCCGAAAAAAATCTTGTCACATACTTAGGGGCTGTCTTTACCTTTGGAATTGGTTTTAGAGTGATTTTAGAGGCTATTTTGGAGTGTAAATGCCTTTTTTTTTTCTGCGCTTCGCGCATATTTTCTTAAAACCTATCAACTTCAAAAACTTTTACTATGAGACAACTTCTGGACAGCAAATCGACGATATGGTGGAAAAACATCTATATAATCATAAACGGTCGAGTCATTAGAGCCACAGGGTGTATAATGTTACAAAATCCAATTTCATGATTTATTCAAGGAAATTCAAACCTACCCACCAGGAAAAATGGGGGGAAGGGAAAAGAGGAAAAGAAGGGGGAAAGGGAAAGAAAAGAGAGAGAGAGAAAGGAAAAAGGGAGGAAAAAGAAAAAGGAAAAGGAGAAAAAAAGGGAAACGAAAGAAAGAAAATTTCGGAGTACAAAAAGCACAAAAGTCAACAAATTGTTGACTGATGTGCTTTTTTTACTGCGATATTGTGTGGGAAATTTTGTGACCGTGCGAAATTTTGTGACCCCCCCCCCCCCCACCCCCCCCCCCCCCCCCCCCCCACACCCCCACTTTTACGTGAAATTCACGAGGTGACTGACTGGGAAAAAATTGGGGCAACCTTTTACGAAAAATTCCGGGACGGAATTATTCTAACCAGGAATTTTTTGGCTGTGGGCCCCCCCCTGACAACCAACCTCTGTTACGCCCCTGAGCCCGCCCACCGGGGTATTATATCTCCGCCAGTCTTGTTTGATCATGACGATGAACTGGGTGGTTTTAGTGGGTAAGCTTTAGAATACCCTACCAGTGTGTTCCTCACTGTGTGAAGACATGCAGTGGTAGGGTATATACTCCATTTTAGTTCGCTCTGCAGCCGATCAACACATGTGCCGGCCAAAGACATTAGCCTGTATTCATCAAAATATGTATGGGTATAGGGTTAAAGACATATTATGTGATCTTTTCCAAGTAGCGTCCTCTATCATTGATTTTTACTATGAAAGCAGATTTATTGCAGATTTCATTTTTGATCATAAATCATAAAGATCTTCAAGTTACAGATCGATACGATTACTAATTACTTCAAAACCATGGTTTGAAAATAGATTGTACCGCTAGCTGCGGTAAAAATCTATTTTTCAAATTTTACTTTAAATTCACTCTAAAACCATGATTTTGAGGTTATTAGGAATCGTATCGCTCTGTACTTGGAATATATTAATGATTTATAATTAGAAAAGTAAATCTGCAAGAAAATCTGCTTCCAATTTTTTTCGAGGATTGAGGGCGTCCCCTGGAAAAGATCACATAATAGCTATAATAGCTATACACATAATAGCTATACCTTTAAGTGCAACAATGGAAACTGCATCATTCAAATGGCCACTGACTGCTTCATCAATATTGGTGCTATTGTGACAAATGAGGTGTCTCTTCTTTTCCAATTGTTGAATATATATATTTAGGGTCCTAAGAATTATACACAGGGCGCCTCGAAAAAAGTGGATACTTTCTTTTTGTGCGGTGTTTATATGCATGATATAGGGCCTATACTGTATTACGTACTCTATTCGTGTCCGCCTAAAAATGTAAGTGCTACATTTTGATACACATCACTTTGAGCGGGACTTTAAGATACGTAGATGTGATTCTTGTGACAATATCGGAATGGGTTGGCAAGTTAAAGGGAAATGCTTTAAATGGAGGTGCTTGTAAAATCACAAGTTAATGCTTGTTCTCGTGAGTTTGTATGAATAACCTTTCCCCTTTCACGAATTTACTATCTGTCTAGCAATTGCTTATAAGAATTACTAGTTACTTTTGCTTAAAATGTCTAGATTTTGCTTATAAGTAATTGCTTATTATTATCTATTCAAGTAAATGGTAAGCATGTCTCGATTATCTATGGTAAAACCAATTGCTTATTTTTATCAATACGGCCTTTTGTGCTGACATAAAGGGCTTTTTCATTAATGAAATGCTTAAATATACGAATGCGTGCGTAGGCCTACGTTTTCATATCAAAACATAACAGTCGTGGCAAGCTTTAGCATTGACCCTTATTCAAGCAGCGCATATATATACTTTCTGAGGTAGGTTTAGATATCAGCCTTTTTTCATTGGTATTAGGCCTAACAAAAAAGGTGTTCACCTCAAAAAAGAATTGGTCGGTAGCGATATTTTTTTATTTATATTTTTAAATTTCAAAGAATGACCAAATCATAGCTGACTTTAATTTATCAGCTAAAGATGACTGCATTATTACTTGGGTATCAAATTAAACATGCTTGGAAAACAATTAAATACAAAGTCCTCGCTATAATGGGTTGACAATGGTTGCGACTATACTTGTTTCAAAATAAAGAAAATAAAAGATAATTAAAAGTCACCTCCTCCCTTATTTAAACCTCCAACAGAAAACTTTAAATCGAATGTTAAGGGTCTAAAAGGCAGCGATTAATGTTACACTAAAAAAGTATCATTTAGATTATACTAATAATTGCTGTCGTATATACTCTTTCAAGTTGATAGACTTGCTATCTACTGAAGATAGCAACTTACTCTGATAGACTTGGTGTCTACTGAAGATAGCAATTTACTCTGATAGACTTGTTATCTACTGAAGAAAGCAACTTACTCTGATAGACTTGGTGTCTACTGAAGATAGCAACTTACTCTGATAGACTTGGTGTCTACTGAAGATAGCAACTTACTCTGATATATTTGGTGTCTACTGAAGATAGCAATTTACTCTGATAGACTTGCTATCTACTGAAGAAAGCAACTTACTCTGATATACTTGGTGTCTACTGAAGATAGCAACTTACTCTGATAGACTTGGTGTCTACTGAAGATAGCAACTTACTCTGATATATTTGGTGTCTACTGAAGATAGCAATTTACTCTGATAGACTTGCTATCTACTGAAGAAAGCAACTTACTCTGATATACTTGGTGTCTACTGAAGATAGCAACTTTCTCTGATAGACTTGCCATCTACTGAAGATATAGCAACTTACTCTGATAGACTTGCTCTCTACTGAAGATAGCAACTTATTCTGATAGACTTGCTATCTATTGAAGATAGCAACTTATTCTGATAGACTAAACTGAAGATAGCAATTTACTCTATCTACTTGCTATATACTGAAGATGCATGGCAACTAACTCTGATATATTTGGTGTCTACTGAAGATAGCAATTTACTCTGATAGACTTGCTATCTACTGACGATAGCAACTTACTCTGATAGACTTGTTATCTACTGGAGAAAGCAACATACACTGATATCTGTCATATTATATGGGGAAATGAACTGATCATGCACAATGGCAAGACCTTGTATTTCAAACACGGGATTGATAATGATATAATATAAATATCAATGACCTTATAAATAATGATGGTATCTTTTCCACTACATATATTTGACAAGTTTAAAAATAAGCACAGCTGGATTGCAGAGCTATTTATTATTTTCAAATCAATTCAAAAGAATTGGTTTGCTTTATTAAAGGTATATGACCCGATCACATTTTCGTAACACAGAATTATTTCAAACATACGGAGATTTTCATATCATATGAAAGCTCGTATTTTTCTCATCATCATACTGAAATTTGACGGCCTAAATCGGTATAATTACGGAGAAATCGATGAAATAACGTCGAATTACCGCGAATGGTGGTAACCACCGATATAGTTGGTGTACTACTCAATGGGTACAGTTCACAGCGTCTTGTGCGTCTAAAATAAGAACCATTATAGCTATGCAACTCAAACTTTGGAACACGACTTTTTTAAGGATGACCTTTCATGTAGAATAGAAAACTTCAAGTTGAAAATCGGAATGTGATCGGGTCATCTACCTTTAAACGCCAACAATATGCATAATGAAATAAGTACTCGTGTAAGAACCTCGTGTATATACAGGGTGTCCCAAAAAAATGTTAACACTCCGGGCACATAAGATATCTTAAAAGGACAGGAACACACGGGTCTAATCTTGATGTATTATGAAAGCTGAGTAAATAAGCTTTCATTTGCATTTTATTGCGTTCCAATTGGTTATTTAGAACGGGAGATATGCTGCAGCAAACATGAGGAAGCAAAATCGGCTTGGTCCAATCCTCTCAGTATAAAGTAAAGCTTTTAAAATGCACGAAGCAAGAAGCAACATGATTAAGTCACACACACACATCAGTTAATCTCTTCTTTGTTCTTTTCAATGCATTCTTTCGATTCTTTTCAAGCTTAAAAGACATAAATAAATATATTCCACATAAATTATATGAGTATTTTGTCATGAGTTCAAGTTCTATACTCTTTTTCTATGTGCATTAGTTAATTTATTTAATTGGATGGACCATTTCAACAAAGAACATGAAATGTTTCAATTTCAATTTTAAAGACTGCTTTACTGACAGCTACCCATTGCACATGGAAAAAGAGTATAGAACTTGAACTCATGATAAAATACCTATGTAATTTATGCGGAATATATTTATTTATGTATTTTAAGCTTGAAAAGAATCGAAAGAATGCGTTGAAAAGAACAAAGAAGAGATTAACTGATGTGTGTGTTACTTAATCATGTTGCTTCTTGCTTCGTGCATTACTGAGAGGATTGGACCAAGCCGATTTTGCTTCCTCATGTTTGCTGAAGCATATCTCCCGTTCTAAATAACCAATTGGAACGCAATAAAATGCAAATGAAAGCTTATTTACTCAGCTTTCATAATACATCAAGATTAGACCCGTGTGTTCCTGTCCTTTTAAGATATCGTATGTGCCCGGAGTGTTAACATTTTTTTGGGACACCCTGTATGTAAATAAAAAACGTGTAAATATAATGTATTGGCAATCAACATGATCAAGGTATATTTACGTTCATGTATAGTTAAAAGTTTATAGTCGTGCCAATAATTCAGAACAGATGGGCACAGGAACTGTCAACGTCACCAAAAATGGAACGATATTTGGACTATGAAAACTATTCTTGAAAAAGAGAGAAAATTGGCAGAGTTCAATTACAAATTATTATATAGAATCATCGCTACCAAAGCAAACCTAACAGGGTGAGTCAAAAAAACCTGCAATAGTGGAAAGAATCCATTTTGTTTTCAAAAACCATGTTGAATTTTGAAACTTTTTAATCGTGGCAAGAATGACATATTTGTTCCAAACTTTGTGTAAAAAATGGGTCGATCGGATTGTCCGTTTGTTTTTGGTGACCCTCTTTGCCGCACACTCCAATTTACGTGATTGTCCACAAACACAGTGATTTTCAATTGAAATTGCACATGCTGCATTTTCATATTTGAATATCCCGCCGACAACAAATTGGAAAGGTTTCTCGAAGATTATTTTTTTATCACTGACTACCTGATTAACTATTCTAAATGTTGCATATAAGGAAAACTGATAAAGTTACTATCATGTTAAGATATAACATTCGAGGCATCACTGTGGCTTGACTTGTAATAATGAACATTTGACTGAATATCAGTATTCCAATATGCTAAATGCGTAGCAATACATTCGAGTTGATATCATACTATTTGCAAGCTACAAATGTTAAGTGAAATAGGTATCAATTAGCATTTGTTATACGAGGGGCATTCAATAAATACCTGCAACCATTGTTGTTCTCCACACGTGAGTGATTCTGTGAAATCTTAGTGGGTACATTATAAATTATGAACCTTAATCTATTGACACAATCTGGATTTACTGAATATTCATAATTATGTAATAGCATTAGCATAAAATAACCCATATTTGGACAGTGAAAAACATGCCACTTTGGCAGGAATTTTGAATTAGCTTGATAGCACGTGTATTGAAATGAGCAGAACTTTGTTCCGGATAAGTGTGCAAGTCTAACATTTTGTATCGGGAAACCAGAGACCATGTTCAACGAGGTCCTAAATGGAGAGGTTCTGTCAAAGACAATATTTTGAAATACACTGCATCTTATCTTGGTCAACATTAGGCTTTTACAGTGAGCCCCAAAATGCCGAAAATCCAAAGAAATGAAAATGATAGTTATAGCAAACAATTAGGATTTCCGGAAATACCACAGCAAATGCAGGATTCGTTATTGTATAGATGACAGGGTATCAATAAAAACATCGAGAATTGTTGAACTTGGAATAAAAATCTGCGCATGCGTAAAACGCACGGTGGTCAGAAAGCGCTCAAAATGAGCAGAAATGTTAAACAATCACTGCAACCAACGTAAAAGTTACAGATAAGGAATTGAATTTAAGAAAACAAGAACTGTGGTGAATTCAATACATATACAAAGTTAAAAAATGTAAACATTTATTTGAAAATACAATTTAATTTATTTTATGGTCAGTGTAGTGAATTTACTCAAATTGGGTAAAAAGAGCTTCATTGTATTAAAATTTTCTCTGCAGAAAACGGTTTCAGATATTGTCTTTATAATCTCCCGTTTTAATCTATAACATGTAACAATGAGGAACAAGAGGTTTAAGCCAAATCTTGCGGTTGGATACCTTGACCTTGACTGTTTATTCATTAAGGCCGTGTGTTTTGAACTCGCCACCCTTACCGTTGCATGTCCAGATTTTTACATTTTACACCATCTGAGATTCGAATTAGCATATCGCAATAACTATTTGTTCTACCCCATAAAAAGTATATATTTTCTGAACGGTAATCTCACAAGAAATCCAAATATGCTATTGGAATTTAGTTAAGACCTGATGGTAACATGTTGTGATTAAGAATGTTAAAAAAATATCGATTTTTTTCATATTTTGATTTAAGCTCAATAATAATTTTATACCTATCCCAATCATAATTTTACTGTGCATATTTAAGTTCCTCATGCAATTACCCATCAGAACATAAAAGTTGTTAATGGTAAACATGTTGAAATATACTATATCGAGAAGTAAATGAGCACAAACGTTTAAATTTCATATACATTAGAGTTTACAAGTATATATTTTTTGGTTCGCACCCTATCCTGATTTAAACGGCATTTTTGAATTTCCCTATTTGAGAGCTTTCCAAAAATGTTTAATTTTGCTATCATCGGTTAAATATTTCTTTTGTTATAGTCATGTATGTAAAACCGATGAATTAGGGCAAGTTCACTGTGTAGCGAATAGGGAAAAAGCCAAGGACAACGCAATCGATTCATGATTACAATTGTTGCACAATAGTTGTCACATTTGTTGAAACAGAATCTTATAGAATATAAAATAATCTATAAAATGAGAGCAAAATCATGTTTGTACCATACAGGGATGAAGAGCTATAGTAAATTGAACGTAGAATTGGGAACATTTTTTATATTCCCCATAGAGATTGCACACAGCGCCGCCGCCACCGCCACTACCCCTGACTTTCACAACATAATCAATCATATCTCAGCCAAACATTTATAGAAATACCTGATTTATTAACACAATGTAGCTAGATAAATAGGCTTTCACATGACACCTCAACCATAGCTCTACCACATTTAGTTGTTGAGTTAATAGAGAGAGATGGATGATTCGTCACCAAAAATGCAACGCCACCACCCTTTTTGGGTGGTGAGTTCAAAACACATGGCCTTAAAGGATTTCTCTTAAGCTATGACAAGAAGATGACGTTTTAATGTTACATAATAAGTGTTTGTTCTCCATAATTTGCATCTGAAAATAAGTAATGTTGAGCACATAGTACTGGTATATCACTGTTTCAAACGGCAACTTATTCCATGCATCGGTTCTTGAGATATCTTGAAAAAAGTAACTGTGCATCAGATTGCTTGCAAATATTCTCCGCCCTGATCAGCTATTTTTCATGCAGTGTCCAGAAAGTATTAATTTTACGCATGTGCCATTACGTAATCCCACAAACGATATTGTTCATTCATGCATAGCGAGGAAAGATAAAGACCCATATTTCAAATTACGCTAATTCTATATAGTTGGCATACGTCGCGCATGAGTGGAGAAAAACAATGGTTGCAGGTATTTATTGAACGCCCCTCGTACATGTGTAGCTATGATTCAGAGCTGTAATCATGACAAATGTCATGTGGCTGACATTATATATTAGCGATTTTATGAGCGAGGAGGTAGAACTTATTGAATAACCATCGTAGATGAATGAAAAATAAAATGAATGCAGAAACACTAAAACAAAAAAACCTACACTGATAGACTTGGGTATTAACTGAAGATGAAAACTTACTTTGATAGACTTGCTATCTACTGAAGATAGCAACTTACTCTGAAAGATTTGGTGTCTACTGCAGATAGCGATTTACTCTGATATACTTGTTATCTACAGAAGATAGCAACTTACACTGATAGACTTGCTATCTACTGAAGGTAGCAACTTACTCTGATATACTTGCTATCTACTGAAGATAGCAACTTATTCTAATAGACTTAACCAAAGATAGCAATTAACTCTGATAGACTTAACTGAAAATAGCAATTTACTCTGATAGTCTCGCTATCTACTGACGATGGCAGCTTACTCTGATAGACTTGCTATCTACTGAAGATAGCAACTTACTCTGATAGCCTGGTTATCTACTGAAGATAGCAACTTACCCTGAAAGACTTGCTATCTACTGAAGATAGCAACTTACTCTGATAGATTTGGTGTCTACTGCAGATAACAATTTACTCTGATATACTTGTTATCTATAGAATATAGCAACTTACACTGATATATACTTGCTATCTACTGAAGAAAGCAACTTATTCTGATAGGCTTAATTGAAGATAGCAATTAACTCTAATAGACTTTCTATCTACTGATAGCAACTTACTCTGATAGACTTGGTGTCTTCTAAAGAGGGCAACTTACTCTGATAGACTTGCTATCTACTGAAGATAGCAATTCATTCTGATAGACTAAACTAAAGATGGCAATTTACTCTGATAGACTTGCTATCTACCTACTGAAGATGGCAACTTACTCTGTACTCTGATATACTTGATATTACCTAAAGATAGCAATTTACTCTATCTACTTGCTATCTACTGAAGATGGCAACTTACTCTAATATATTTGGTGTCTACTGAAGAAAGCAATTTACTCTGATAGACTTGCTATCTACTGACGATAGCAACTCACTCTTATAGACTTGTTATTTACTGAATATAGCACCCTAATGAGATATACTGGCTATCTACTGAAGATAGCAACTTACTCTGGTTATCTACTGAAGATATCAACTTATTCTGATAGACTTGCTATCTACTGAAGATAGCAACTTACTCTGATATACTCATTGTACTTTACTGGATATGCAGTAAAAACCATACTTCCATTTAGTTCGACGGAAACGGGTAAAAAACAGCGAAATGTCTCCTAAATTCTATTCTTTTGGCCAAATTCTTAAGAGACAAAATGTACTTTTCGGTCAATTACAACCGTTTTAAGTTACAAATATCTCTTGAACAGACTTTAAACTATACAAGTGACTGATTTCTTGGCGGAAAATGCCCTCTTATTAGCCAGAACCAGCAAGGAAAGCCATCCATTTTAACCCTACCTTTAGAGAACCGCGGCAAAAGTCATATTTGCTTTTCATAGGAACTAAGAGATCTCTATTATACAGGACTAAATGGATATATTTCAAGTCTCTCGAAGATTATTTTTTTATCACTGACTACCTGATTAACTATTCTAAATGTTGCATATAAGGAAAACTGATAAAGTTACTATCATGTTAAGATATAACATTCGAGGCATCACTGTGGCTTGACTTGTAATAATGAACATTTGACTGAATATCAGTATTCCAATATGCTAAATGCGTAGCAATACATTCGAGTTGATATTATACTATTTGCAAGCTACAAATGTTAAGTGAAATAGGTATCAATTAGCATTTGCTATACGAGGGGCATTCAATAAATACCTGCAACCATTGTTGTTCTCCACACGTGAGTGATTCTGTGAAATCTTAGTGGGTACATTATAAATTATGAACCTTAATCTATTGACACAATCTGGATTTACTGAATATTCATAATTATGTAATAGCATTAGCATAAAATAACCCATATTTGGACAGTGAAAAACATGCCACTTTGGCAGGAATTTTGAATTAGCTTGATAGCACGTGTATTGAAATGAGCAGAACTTTGTTCCGGATAAGTGTGCAAGTCTAACATTTTGTATCGGGAAACCAGAGACCATGTTTAACGAGGTCCTAAATGGAGAGGTTCTGTCAAAGACAATATTTTGAAATACACTGCATCTTATCTTGGTCAACATTAGGCTTTTACAGTGAGCCCCAAAATGCCGAAAATCCAAAGAAATGAAAATGATAGTTATAGCAAACAATTAGGATTTCCGGAAATACCACAGCAAATGCAGGATTCGTTATTGTATAGATGACAGGGTATCAATAAAAACATCGAGAATTGTTGAACTTGGAATAAAAATCTGCGCATGCGTAAAACGCACGGTGGTCAGAAAGCGCTCAAAATGAGCAGAAATGTTAAACAATCACTGCAACCAACGTAAAAGTTACAGATAAGGAATTGAATTTAAGAAAACAAGAACTGTGGTGAATTCAATACATATACAAAGTTTTAACTTTGTATATTTAAAAAAAAATGTAAACATTTATTTGAAAATACAATTTAATTTAATGTTATGGTCAGTGTAGTGAATTTACTCAAATTGGGTAAAAAGAGCTTCATTGTATTAAAATTTTCTCTGCAGAAAACGGTTTCAGATATTGTCTTTATAATCTCCCGTTTTAATCTATAACATGTAACAATGAGGAACAAGAGGTTTAAGCCAAATCTTGCGGTTGGATACCTTGACCTTGACTGTTTATTCATTAAAGGATTTCTTTTAAGCTATGACAAGAATATGAAGTTTTAATGTTACATAATAAGTGTTTGTTCTCCATAATTTGCATCTGAAAATAAGTAATGTTGAGCACATAGTACTGGTCTATCACTGTTTCAAACGGCAACTTATTCCATGCATCGGTTCTTGAGATATCTTGAAAAAAGTAACTGTGCATCAGATTGCTTGCAAATATTCTCCGCCCTGATCAGCTATTTTTCATGCAGTGTCCAGAAAGTATTAATTTTACGCATGTGCCATTACGTAATCCCACAAACGATATTGTTCATTCATGCATAGCGAGGAAAGATAAAGACCCATATTTCAAATTACGCTAATTCTAGTTGGCATACGTCGCGCATGAGTGGAGAAAAACAATGGTTGCAGGTATTTATTGAACGCCCCTCGTACATGTGTAGCTATGATTCAGAGCTGTAATCATGACAAATGTCATGTGGCTGACATTATATATTAGCGATTTATGAGTGAGGAGGTAGAACTTATTGAATAACCCTCGTAGATGAATGAAAAATAAAATGAATGCAGAAACACTAAAACAAAAAAACCTACACTGATAGACTTGGGTATTTACTGAAGATGAAAACTTACTTTGATAGACTTGCTATCTACTGAAGATAGCAATTCATTCTGATAGACTAAACTAAAGATGGCAATTTACTCTGATAGACTTGATATTACCTAAAGATAGCAATTTAGTATTTACTCTGTCTACTTGCTATCTACTGAAGATGGCAACTTACTCTAATATATTTGGTGTCTACTGAAGAAAGCAATTTACTCTGATAGACTTGCTATCAACTGACGATAGCAACTCACTCTTATAGACTTGTTATCTACTGAATATAGCACCCTAATGAGATATACTGGCTATCTACTGAAGGTAGCAACTTACTCTGGTTATCTACTGAAGATATCAACTTATTTTGATAGACTTGCTATCTACTGAAGATAACAACTTACTCTGATATACTTGCTATCTACTGAAGATAGCGACTTATTCTGATAGACTTACTATCTACTGAAGATAGCAACTTACTCTGATATACTTGCTATCTACTGTATGATAGCGACTTATTATGATAGATTAAACTGTAGATAGCAATTTACTCTGATAGACTTGGTGTCTACTGAAGATAGGAACTTTCTTTGATATATTTCGTGTCTACCGAAGATAGCAATTTACTCTGATAGACTTGCTATCTACTGACGATAGCAACTTACACAGATTGACTTGCTATATACTGCTGAAGATGGCAACTTACTCAGATAGACTTGGTGTCTACTGAAGATAGGAACTTACTTTGATATATTTCGTGTCTACTGATTGAAGATAGCAACTTACACTGATAGACTAAACTGTAGATAGCAATTTACTCTGATAGACTTGCTATCTACTGAAGATGGCAACTTACTCAGATAGACTTGGTGTCTACTGAAGATAGGAACTTACTCTGATATATTTCGTGTCTACCGAAGATAGCAATTTACTCTGATAGACTTGCTATCTACTGACGATAGCAACTTACACAGATTGACTTGCTATATACTGCTGAAGATGGCAACTTACTCAGATAGACTTGGTGTCTACTGAAGATAGGAACTTACTTTGATATATTTCGTGTCTACTGATTGAAGATAGCAACTTACACTGATAGACTAAACTGTAGATAGCAATTTACTCTGATAGACTTGCTATCTACTGAAGATGGCAACTTACTCAGATAGACTTGGTGTCTACTGAAGATAGGAACTTACTCTGATATATTTCGTGTCTACTGAAGATAGCAATTTACTCTGATATACTTACTATCTACTGAAGATAGCAACTTACACTGATTGACTTGTTATCTACTGAAGATAGCAACTTACTCTGATATACTTGCTATCTACTGAAGATAGCGACTTATTCTGATAGACTAAACTGTAGATAGCAATTTACTCTGATAGACTTGCTATCTACTGAAGATGGCAACTTACTCAGATAGACTTGATGTCTACTGAAGATAGGAACTTACTCTGATAAATTTCGTGTCTACTGAAGATAGCAATTTACTCTGATAGACTTGCTATCTACTGAAGATAGCAACTTACACTGATTGACTCGCTATCTACTGAAGATGAAAACTTACTCTAATATACTTTGTGGCTACTGAAGATAGCAACTTACTTTGATAGACTTGGTGTCTACTGAAGATAGCAACTTACTCTGATATACTTGATATCTCAACTTATTTTGATAAACTTACCTGAAGATAGCAATTTACTCTATCTACTTGCTATCTACTGAAGATGGCAACTTACTCTAATATATTTGGTGACTACTGAAGATAGCAATTTACTCTGATAGACTTGCTATCTACTGAAGATAGCAACTTACTCTGATAGATTTAGTGTCTACTGCAGATAGCAATTTACTCTGATATACTTGTTATCTACAGAAGATAGCAACTAACTCTGATAGACTTGCTATACTGAAGATAGCAACTTACTCTGATATATTTGGTGTCTACTGCAGATAGCAATATACTCTGATAGATTTGCTATCTACTGCATATAGCAATTTACTCTGATATACTTGTTATCTACTGAAGATTGCAACTTACTCTGATATACTTGCTATTTACTGAAGAAAGCAACTTATACTGATAGACTTGCTATCTACAGAAGAAAGCAACTTATTCTGATAGACATACTATCTACTGAAGATATCAACTTACTCTGATAGACTTGGTGTCTACTGAAGAGAGCAATTTATTCTGATAGACTTGCTATATACTGAATATAGCAATTTACTCTGATATATTTGCTATCTACTGAAGATAGCAACTAACTCTGATAGACTTGCTATACTGAAGATAGCAACTTACTCTGATATATTTGGTGTCTACTGCAGATAGCAATTTACTCTGATATACTTGTTATCTACTGAAGATTGCAACTTACTCTGATAGACTTGCTATTTACTGAAGATAGCAACTTATTCTGATAGACTTAATTGAAGATAGCAATTTACTCTGATAGACTCGCTATCTACTGACGATAGCAACTTACTCTGATAGACTTGTTATCTACTGAAGATAGCAACTTACTCTGATAGACTTGGTATCTACTGAAGAAAGCAACTTACTCTGATATACTTAGTGTCTACTGAAGATAGCAACTTACTCTGACAGATTTGCTATCTACTGAAGATAGCAACTTATTCTGATAGACTTGCTATCTACTGAATATAGCAACTTATTCTGATAGACTTGGTATCTACTGAAGATAGCAACTTACTCTGATATACTTGCTATCTACAGAAGATATCAACTTATTCTGATAGACTTGACTGAAGATGGCAACTTACTCTGATACACTTGGTGTCTACTGAAGATAGCAACTTACTCTGATAGACTTGCTATCTACTGAAGATAGCATCTTTATTGTAAAGTCCAAATCGTTTTTAACTTGTATTTATTGTAATATACAAATCAAGTTTAACTTAAGTCTGAAAGAAACATGCTGCCAAATAAATATTGAAATACATGTACCGGTACATCATACACTGTCTAAATTTGGCCTGATTCTTATTTACCTGTGTCCTCTGTTAATCGTTTTCTCCAAATTTGACCAATTTGAAAAAAAATCTTGTTATACCTATTTTTGGTAAATCAATTGGTATACATATTTGAGATTAACTATTAAAAAAACTAATCAAGTTTGGTTGAAATTTACCTTTTACTAAAAAAAAAGAGGCAAAATCGGTTCAATATTATATTGACCCAAAAGGGTAAATAAATGGTTCGATACCCCCCCCCTCCCAGTGTTCTCTCTTCGTATTGAGAGGGGTAACACATGATTGTTCCAGGATTCTAAAATACCACCTTTTTCGCACTAAAGCGCCAACATTTTGTTTGAAAATAACCCCCCATTTTCACCAGTTCAAGGACACTTTCTAAATATTCCCCCTCTTTGCGCAAAAAAACACATCCGGTTCAAAATACATCAGTCTCCGCGCCGTGGATCGAACCCAGGTTCAAGCATTTGAGGGGGAGGTCCATAAATAAATATTTGAAAACGGCGACAATTTTTCGATTATCTTTTTTTTTGTTGAGTCAGTCCAACAAAGTGATTTTTTTTGTGGCCTACCTCCCGGGCTGTGGTTTTGCGAATTAAATCAGGGGATAAAACAGGTCAAACTTGAGGGGTAAATCTCTGCATGCACTGGGGATCGAACCCGGGTCGCGTGCGTGCAAGTCTGATGCTCTACCGACTGAGCTATATACAGGCCAAGTAACGTCTAGCAGAGCGTGGTTCTAGTTTAACCAGGCAATCGCTCTGTTCAAGATGAAGCACTGTCGAGTTTTGTAGTATCTAAGAGCATTAGGGTTAGGCAAGGGGAAATTTGAGATACAACATCCAATACAAACTCTATCACAATCTCTGCTTTTTTGGCAAAATAATACATTTGATTTATTAACATGATTCGGACCTATACATTTTGGCCGTCATAAACAATATCGTCAAACATGTGCCCATATCGTTTACAAAAACTTCAAGAAATCAGTCTTAAAAACACTTTCCAAAAATATGTGTGTTTCACATATAACAAATATAAAAATACACACGGTGCTATTTTAAACCACTTTATACATTGCTCCTTCTAGCGTACCATCACCTCTCTTTTAAATTGAAGAAGTAAATTACTGTTAGTAAGTTTGTATTACCATTAACATATTATATTATTGACTCCAATTAATTATTAATGCCATATCAAAAGCTAATACCTATCATAAGTGATCCTTGCCTTAAGTCCATTTCATTTCCACGTTGTTTTTTTGTAGAGCATGTTTATTTTCTGATTAAGCTTCCATCTATAAGTAAGCAGGGGTGTGTACCATCAGTAAGTATGCACTGACATCACTGTCATAAGAAAATGAAAAAGACTATTAGGGGCCCTGCCCATTTACAAATAGAGCTCGAGAAAAGAGCGGGGAAAGCGCGCTCCTTTTGTTCTATATTGGTAATCCCAAGCCTTTCCTCTGTCATAAAGTGTCAAAATCAATATAGGTAAACTATTCAAGTTGAAGCACCCATTCAGTTAGGTGTTAATCACCGATCCTTTTTCACTCCTGTTAACAATATAGAAAAAGGAGCGTGCTTTCCCGCTCTTTCCTCGAGCTTTCCTCTATTTAAAAATGGGCATGAGTCCTAATAATAAGTACACATAATTATATTCAAATCCTAACATACGAGGGGGTATCATAAAGTTTTAGAAAACAACTAGAAGTGAAGGAGCCAGAAACTTAATTTTGTTATGTGATCCTTCAGACATCTTTACTAAGTCCCTGTGCAAAGTTACACATTTCTCCTACTTTTTATTACCTGTCCACAGACCGCCATTGTAGAGATCCTCAGATTGACCGCCATCGATTGATTCTCAGATTGCCTCAGATTGTGTTATTCCCAAAACAGCAATAAATAGTTTTAAGTGTTGACAGAAAGGGTCAAAGGCCATGTAGGGGTCATTAGAGGTCAATGTGTGTACACCCCATGTTACCCATAAGTTTATTGTCACCAAGCTTATTTGTAATGACCTTTGACCTCTTTCTGTCTAAACTTTAAACTATTTATTGCTGTTTTGGGAATAACACAATCTGAGGCAATCTGAGAATCAATCGATGGCGGTCAATCTGAGGATCTCTACAATGGCGGTCTGTGGACAGGTAATAAAAAGTAGGAGAAATGTGTAACTTTGCACAGGGACTTAGTAAAGATGTCTGAAGGATCACATAACAAAATTAAGTTTCTGGCTCCTTCACTTCTGGGTGTTTTCTAAAACTTTATGATACCCCCTCGTACGTATATAAACTCTTCAAAAAAGTTCGAACAATTGTTTCAATCACCAATTTTTGGAATGTTTTGCGCGTGATAAATTGATATTATGTTACAGGGCTGTACTTAGTACCCGCCCGCACGCCCGTGGCGGGTAACTTTTGCATCGGGCGGGTAACTTTTTAAATATACACGCCCGGCTGGCCGGTAAGAATTTTGCTAAGAAAAAATGAAGGTACACCCCTGTTATGTTACATAACAACCGAAAGAGCTGAGTGGTTATATTTCAAATGATACCACATTTCATTGCTCAGCCACTTGTTTGAGAATGTGGAGAGGTCCAAATGTCACCACTATGTTGTGCCTAAAAATAAAAGAACAGCTCTTTTGTCTGTTCAATGAAATGTTATACAGGGCGAGTCAGACAGAACGGCCACTTTTTCACAAAGCGTCACAAAAAATGTATGTGAGCATATTCAAAACCAATGGTAGCACTATATTATAAAGACCAAAGACCTATATTTTGGGTTTCACTCAAAAGAAGAATTTTAAAAGTTGACCATTGCATTATCATGTTACACTAATTTTCGGTTTAAGGTTTGCTTTCTGCAAATAAGCTAAAATGCCAAGTGCCCCGTTCTTTCTGAGTGAGTCCAAGTATTCAGGTCCCGTATTCAAAAAATCAGGAAAAATACTTCTTGTCAAATATGTGTCAATTTCTTAATTGATTATAAGAGTGGACACACTTCTTGGTGAAGTTTTCAAAATTGTGTGGCATAATTATAACATATTTACTTAAAAAAGCACAAAATAAAAAGCGTTCCAAGAATACATGAGTGAAGCCAAGTTGGTGGATGTTACCAATACTGCACTAATTATTCACACAACACAACAAACTTTATACCTTATGACATTTTATCAATAAAACAACATTTGATACATAGACATAATTTACATATTGTTTGTTGAATCTCTAATAATTAAAACGATATTTGATGCACAATATTGCGATGTTATGATATACGGTATTGCACAAACACACTCATAACACTTAAAGGCATACTATGTGATCTTTTCCAAGGGGCGCCCTCTATCCATGATTTTTTTTAAAAGTAGATTTTCTTGAAGATTTACATTTCTGATCATAAATCATAAATATATTCTGAGTTACAGAGCGATACGATTCCTAATTACTTCAAAATCATGGTTTTTAAAATAGATTGTCCGTACAGGCAGTTTATTTTCACTCTATTTCCACTCTAAAAATATAGGTACGCCCTTGTTAAGTTATTTAATGCAAGAACTGTTTAAAACGAGATAATATCTGTTCGTCTATCAAATCAAGTTCGTTTAGAATAGTAATTGCCAAATATATAGTTAACATTTATCTCAGTGATGCTCGTATTGCTCGAAAATGATTTAAATATACAATGTAACATAGAATATCACATAAAGCGAATTCATAGCAGTCAAGCAGTGTGAATGATGAGTTGTTTGAAAATACATCAGGCACTCCTTACATGCTATACAAAAATGAAGATTGTCTTTTTCTCGTATCAAATGGAGTAAAATTATAAACATTTTGATCAATAAATTATTGATTGTGCGAAATTATTAATTGTATAAAAACCCAATAAATGGAGGATATTTGTGACATGTTTCATGTGTGTGAAGGTCTGGAACTGCATGATTCAATATGTCCAGCTCTTCTTCAACATGTTCAACTTACGTCCCATTCAGCGAAGACTCATTATACTTTCATAGTGGATTACATGGAAGTTTATGGAACTGATTTATTTTCATAGAATTTGGGGACAAAAATCACATATCTCCTGTTTGGAATAACCAATTTGAATGAAATATAATTTAGGTTGTATAGCAATGTGTTCTTGTAGTGCATTTCATTAAATGTACACCTAGCACATAAAGTCCCTGACCAGGTGCTTTGAGGTTGGCTAATTCAAAATATATGATCGGTACCAAAAATCTGAGATATACATTAAATGAGCAAATTTCTTCTCGGCAGTTTGATACCTCATTCAACAAAATCAAATGGATACTTTTAAAGTTATGTCGATTTCAATGACCCGCGCATGCAACAGAAAACTTGCACTAGGTATAGGAAATCATTGATTTGTGTGTGATTTACCATAGACGGTAAAAATCAATGTTTTACCCGTCTATGGATTTACGCACTGAAAACTCACAGCTAATCAGCTAAGACTTGTATTCTTCACAGCCAGATACACCCTTTGTCCCGCACATTGCGGTTATCACTCCAGACCCATTCATCTGTCTCGTTCAGATAGCACACAGTTATGACAGTAATCACACACAAATCAATAATTCCTATAACTAGTGCAAGTTTTCTGTTGCATGCGCGGTCATTGAAATCGCCATAACTTAAAAAGTATCCATTCGATTTTGTTGAATGAGGTATCAAACTGCGGAGAAGAAATTTGCTCATTTAAAGTATATCTCAGATTTTTGGTACCGATCATATATTTTGAATTAGCCAACCTCAAAGCACCTGGGCAGGGACTTTATGTGCTAGGTGTATATAATATTCACTTTTGTGTTTGAACTGGTTTTAAAAATAGGTGAAATCGGAACCTGAATATCTTGACTCATCCTGTATTGACAACGCGAGTGTAAGGAGAGATGCTCTATTGACTTCTGAGGGGTGTTTCTATAACCTGACCACCATTCTCTATCAGACCACTTGTTTTGACCAAAAATTAGGGTTAGAATTAGGGTTAGGGTTAGAATTAGGGTTAGAATTGGTCAGACAAGGCGGTTCTCGAACGGCGCGTCTCGCCTGTTCATCAAAAGTGACTTGAAAGAAATGATGAAACATATGATACAATGTAGCACTGTCACAGAGGTATGCATTGTAGTTAATGCAAGGGATGTAATGCCTTGAAAAATTTAATCAACAAAAAGAACACACCAACCCCCTTCCCTACACCAAATCACATCAAGGTAGGCCTTACAGATCTTATTTGACCCCAGATGACCTCTGATGACCTTGAAAAATTAATCAGCAAAAAGAACACACCAACCCCCTTCCCTCCACCAAATCACATCAAGATAGGCCTTACGGATCTTATTTGACCCCAGATGACCTCTGATGACCTCGACAAATTA
>CM069441.1:157865581-157895665 GCA_035610835.1 Ophiura sarsii
TACTTTTAAATTCTGAACGAGTATGTTCCGCAAAAGTGCCCACACCTATATTTTGGACCCCTACATTTTATTTTGGAATAAAATAACGAAGAATAACGAATCTATATGTATTGGATATTATGGTACTTTGTGTAGCCTAATTCTGAGCTAGGGCGAAATTGCCCCGGCCTATGGGCGAACCTACCCCGGCGACACTTGTCTTTATCATTTACTCTTGCCTTATTTACAGTAAGGCCTATAGTACTGAGATCATGGTCGTATGTAGCCAAGATATCAATTTTTCACATGATATCAATAGGCCTATAGGTCCACATTCAATCTTTAAATTTGGCGTCTCTAGACCTCTCCAAATGAAAATGGGGCGAACACTTCCCACTCTCCCCTATAATTAGGCAATATATAACATTATAAAGCACCGATAACGAAATGAATTACGAGAAATTATCACGCCATGTGCCCATTTGATGCATCAACTCTATTCTCACGAATGCATGAACAAAATGTTTTCCTAAAACTAGTTTGAAATTCCTTGTATTGTATACTATAAACAAATGGATTACACACCATATTACAAAGAATTAACACTACCGACATCTTATGAAAAACACTATCAAAATCCACATTGCCACCTAAATTATAAATGATATATTCAAATTCAGCAGGTGTCCAACATACCATCAAGGGCGTCCCCAGAGGGGGGTGTGTGGGGGGGGGGGGGGGGGGGTGTGACAACCCCCCCCCCCCCTTCATCAAATCTGTCGGCAAAATTTTGGTGCTGTGGGCAAATCAAAGGAAGGAGGAAGAAAAGGGAGAAAGAAAAAAGGAAAGAGAAAGGAAAAGGGAAAGAAGAAGGGAAGAAAGAAAGAAAGAAAGAAAGAGAAAGGAAAAGGGAAAGGAAAGAGGAAAGAAAGAAGGAAAGAAAGAAAAAAGAAAGAAAGAAAGAGAAAGGAAAGAGGAAAGAAAGAAAGGAAAAGGGGAAGAAAGAAAGAAAGCCCTATAAGCCCTATTATCGTATGCGCAAATGATAATGTTGTGTCGGCATATATGTTATGTTAACACAAATCAAATCAAAAATGAACAAAGGCAATGTAGGCATATGAATTTGTAGGCACTGTGAACGAGCCCATTTTTATGAGATTTTGTGTCGGCGCACATGAACAGCCTAGGCCCAAGTCTTTGTTTTGCTCATTGTCAAGACACGCAAACAAATTGTGTCGGAATAGTATAGGCCTAGCTAGGCCTAACGGGCAATGTATGGGACCTGTATTGCTCTACTAACTAGGCCTATTTCATTGTCGTTGTCAATGCAAACCCAAGTCAATAATGTCGCCAATGGCAATCATGTTGGCAGATAGGTTACGAAATATTAAATAATTCGCCTATAATTATTTAAGTTGATGTAGGCCAATTGCTCTCATTGTACTGATTGTAGACTCTGCAAGCCCACTATCAGTCTATCGCAAAAGTAAGTCCAACTCTAACGTTTAGGTGTCAATGCAAAGTAAGAACTTTAAGTTCTTAATAAGTAGACTCTGTCCTAACTTCGACTTGAACAATGCAAATTATCATTATCATTATCATTATCATTATCATTATCATTATCATTATTACAATAAGCACAACCGTCGTTATTTGCGTGAGACCAGGATTTGTGTGTGCACCACGGGCACAATCGATATCTCGCGTAATTGTATAGGTCTATGTCGATGTCGGACATACAGGCTGTAGGCCTATCATGCCTATACTGAACATTTGACCATGTTTTGTTAGCATTATTCAACAAAAACAAGATGGCTTCAGGCAAGTGTCCCATGACCATTTTAGTTTAAAAACTGAAAATCTTTGTGCGCTTCGCGCGCATTCTTTCTACAGGTTCCAACATTATAATGGATCTCGAACCAAACCAAATATTACATGGGGGACGTTAAAAACGTCATACTGGACCCTTTAAGTTTTAGAAATGCCAAATGTTGCGCGCTTCGCGCGTATTAGTTTCAACGTTTCATTATTCAAGCTGAACAAGATGGCTTCAGGAAAGTTTTCAATGACCATTTTAGCTTAAAAACTGAAAATCTTTTTGCGCTTTGCGCGCATTCTTTCTACAGGTATCAACATTATAATGGTCTTGAACCAAACCAAATATTATATGGTGACGTTAAAAACGTTATACTGGACCCTTTAAGTGTTAGATATGCAAAATTTTGCGCGCTTCGCGCGTAATAGATTCAATGTTTCATTATTTAAGCTGAATTTATAGTATCACAAGGCTTCCAAACAGTTTTCAATGACCATTTTAGTTTAAAAACTGAAAATGTTTGCGCAATCTGCGCGCATATTTTCTACAGGTTTTAACATTATAATGGCCCTCAAACCATACGCCTTGGATCAGGACTTGATGTGTAACTATGCAATATCAAACCGTCAAAAACGTCATACTTGACTATTTAAGTGTTAGAAATGCCAATTTTTGCGCGCTTCAAGAAAGCTTCAGGATAGTTTTCCATGACCATTTTAGTTCAAAAACTGAAAAATTTTGCGCGCTCAGAGAAAAGTGATTGACGCCCCTGACCATACAGTCCATACTAAAATATGTGTGTATGAACCGGCGAGCGAAGCGAGCCGAATTTTTTTTTGTCGGCACAAATGGCTCTGTCGGCAATTGATGACCTTTACACCCCCCCCCCCCCCCCCCCCCAATGAAAAGGGTCTGGGGACGCCCATACCATATTAACAATAAACACGATGATGAGAGTTCTGATGACGTTCCGAAAAGCGCGGGAAAGTTTATGTTCGTATCGTCTGCTAGGTGTGACTATCTGCATGTTATTGTCTGTTTGCTGGAATACAAGGCCATCCGTACCACGAATGGTAAGCTCCTGTTCGTTACGTTCTACAACAGTACGTACTGGCATGCTACTGTTTGATGCATCGTAGATAGGGCGTCTATCCGGTTGGGTTCTTGCACAAGAAAATTCATTTATTCTATTCAAAGTTGTTCGTCGTCTGGATCTACTTTTATCCAAGCCTCTTAGTTTAAGCGCTATGAGTGTATATTCTACAGACATTATGCATACTGGACACATATACTCAAATAAGAACGTCATGATACCAACGAATGTTTGCAGCGTTTCTGTTCCCTGTGTCCACCCTATCACGCATTCTCCATTGATATTTGTGTTAATATTAAAAACCCAAGTAGGATTGGTATATGAATCCGAAAACCCATATAGCAGCCATACATATTTTGACTTTGCGACGAGTAACCTTATTGAGGTGTACCACTGGATGAACTACGGCCAGATACCTTTCTGTAGATAGTAAGACTAAATTAAGAGTTGAAATCATGAATAGAGCCCATAACGGATATTCCGAATGCCATAAACGGCAAAAGATCTCCCCTGCAGGTCCTGGAATTGCTAGTAGCGGTTGCCAGCGATCCATCCGTATGGTAGTGAACACAAATGCACTTGCAAAGTCAATGAACGATTGGTGAACGATGAGTAAGATGCGTAAGAGACGGAAAAGATTTCCAATTTGAAAAGATAACGGTCAACACCAGACCATTGCCAGTGTCGCGGGGCGACGAGCTGCTGTTAGTGTGTTTGAACACAATCTGACACCACCTATTTTTTTCTGGGCACAGGGGTTAATAGGAACCTGTTTCTTTAATTTAATATTAGGCGCCCGGGTCCGTTGTGGGGATAGAACCCCACGCACTCTGACGAAAGACAAGCACGTCGAACAACTGATTTTATTCCATACAATATTTATTTATTTATCACTTCTACGCCGGCTACCAACAATAAGATTTCACAAGACAAGACAAAAACTTTACTCTGCTCCAAACAATATCCTACTCCAAAAACAACAACAACCCTCCACTTCGAAAACACCACTCCAAAAAGTTTATAATTTTAATAAAAATAAGAGCCCAGAAAATAGGCCGTATTTTATCTTTTAATTATAAAAATACCTCCAAAAATACCACTGCCGAAACCTAACAATTTATTTAACATGATTATCAATGTGATGCATTCATATTTGCAGAATACGGTATGGATTGGATGCTAAAAGAATTCACTGATTTCTTAATAAACTTACTCTCTAAAATCCTCGGATAAAAACTTCTAAAATCACTCGGTAAAAACTTCTAAAATCACTCGGTATTGTCACACAAATCTCGTTAATTCAACTGTCCGCTAAAATCACTATATCGTCACAAGCTAATCCAACCGTCCGCTCCAAATATCAAAATCGCAATGAGGAAAATTTTCGGCTGTGTGCGCGCGCGCCGGAAGGAAGGAAGTCAACGCGCGCGCGCTGATTGGCCTAATCGCTAATTGATTGAAAAAGTACTGCAGTGCTGTCCCGCCATGCACTATCATACTTCCTGTCAGAATGCAGTATAATGCAGGAATGCCAAAAATACCAGAAGTACAAGAAACACAAGAAATACAAGAAGAGTCTTTAAAACAAATAACTCGCCAATTTCGGGTAATTAATTGAATGATTCTTGCAATCCCGTTACACAGCCCCCCACCAAGCGTTTGACGTCCCGTCAAAATGAGAGCGATAACAAATAACGGGATTACACACACCTCGCGCCATCTAATCTCATTAGCATCCAAATCAAACATATCCCACCATCCAAAATTATGTACAACTCCTACCCATGTCATTATCTTACAAGGATTACAAGTAGTAAGGGTCTTAAACTACTACATTTCAGTCTTAATCTACTACAAGTAACAAGGATCTTAAACTACTACATTTCAATCTTAATCTACACGCGACGCGAGAAATTATCCATCTTCTTTCTTCATCCATCTTCAGTCTTCTCTGCCCCTTCTTTGGTTCCCCGTCTTCCAGCGTCCTCTTCAATCGCTCGCCGATAAGTACAATATTAGTAACACCACGTATATACAGTTTCTTGGTCTCCATCATCCTTGGTCACCTGGCTCATCGTTCCCTAGCAGTTGCAACCCGGCTTGGGTTCGAAGAGACGACATTCTTTCACGGCGATCCTCCTCTGATGGAGCTCTGGAAGCGAGCTCCCGCTACTGCCCATAGGAGCTGGTGTTATGGCCGCGTAAGCCATTTAAACAGCACAGCAACAACGGATTGGGCGTAGCCTACATTTCCCGGACTACTATTAGTCCGCCCTGTCCGCACTCATTTCGCCAATTCCTCCCTCACTTCCATTCTACTCCTGCCTAGCCTGCTTGGCTTCTTCAAATACAGACTTCCAATCTACCTGTCCTTTCACACCCTCGTCAACCTTCTGCCTTCGTTCATCCCTCCTCTTCCTCAGGCTAACATTGGACGTGCCATATTGCCTTTGATCCAATCCCTTCGGTACTTCCACTGTCTCCTCTACTAGTCGCCGTTCTGCCTCCACCACCATCTTGAATTTTTCCATCGCCTCCACATTCCCCCTCATCGTTCTATGGGTGGCCGTCTGTCTCCGCTCCACTAGAAGAAGCAACAGCAGCCCCACTAGAATTGAAGTCATGCAGAATACATATCCATAGATCAGCCAACCACCAACTTGCATATGCTCCTCCATGGTCTTTCTACAAAGTAACAAAGCAAAAGGAAATGTCGATTAACACACCTCTCACCTTCCACTATTACGCCTAACCAAATTCATTCTCCGATTGGACTTATTGCTTCTCTCCCGGAACTTTATGCAACAGCCAACGAGAACTTCTAAAACAATTCTGCTCCAACAGCAACTCCTCCTACAACTCCTACCAGTCGTCTAGTATCCTAGCCCACCGAGACCTACGCTCACACCGTCATCTGGTCGCTTCTCTATCTGTTCGGCAAGCCTTTCAATCACTCCCAACCAATGTTCATTATTCTTCCTTATCAGATCGTTCACGCCCTTGAAGGTATGCACCGACGTATCTGCTGCAAAATCCGACCACTTTTTCTTTTGCTCAGCCAGCCCCTCATCTTTGAATTTCACCCATACGCTACCCTGATTACTTCGATCCTCCACTCTCGGTCCAAACTGTTTAGCTGGCACAGCCCTAATACTGCCAATTGTAGCTACTTTTGCCGGCTGTGTACGTATACCCTCCGCCGAAGTTTGGATAGACACATTTGTCGACCTCGCCTTGGCCCCGCCTACATGCACAGTCTTTGCACCCTGGTTCAATTTGCCTCCATTCATTTTCTTCTCCTGCTCCTCTTCTTTCTTCTCCTCCTGCTGCAACTTCAACTCTTCCCTGCAACGAGCCTCATCCTCTCTCTTCAGGCGCCACTTCTCCTCACTTATCTCCTCCTTTCTTTTCTTACGCTCTTCATTTTGCCTCAACTTCTCCTTCTGCTCACGCTCTTGATCCTCTTTCACCTTCCTCTCTTCCTCCCAACGCTCGGTATCTAATCTAATCCACTCATCTCTCTTCTGACGCTCCTCCGCCACCCTAGCCTCCTCCTCCTTGCGACGCTCCTCTTGCATCTTCATTCTTTTCTCCTCCTTCCGACTCTCCCCGTCCTTAACCCTCTCTCTTTCTAGACGCTCCTTCTCCGCCTTTATCTCTTCCTTTCTTTTCCTACGCTCCTCATCCTCTAGCGCCTTTGCCGAGCTCTGACGAGATTGCTCCGCTCTCACCGACATCACCCTCTTCCAATATTCCTGCTCGCGCTCGCTAAAGCTACGTTCCTGATTCATCCTAATTCTTCCATCCAAACCTTGACTCTCCTCCACCCTAACCTTCTCCCTCTCCAGACGCTCATTCTCAACTCTAGCCTTCTCCTTTTCAAGGCGCTCCTTTTCCACCCTAACCTTCTCTCGTTCCAGACGCTCCTTCTCCGCTCTAACCCTTTCCTCTTCCTTCTTCCGCGCCTCTTCCATCCTAATTTTCTCCCTTTTCCGACGCTCGTTATCTCTATACTGGCGCTCCTTTTCTATCCTAACCCTCCCTTCTTCTTTACGGCGCTCCTCGTCCCTTCTCCGATACTCCTCCTGCTTCACCTTATCTTCTCTCCTCTGACGCTCCTCCTGCCATCTCGACCTTACACACACTTCCGCTCCCGCGCCATTCTGACCTTTTCCCATTTCTGACCTCCGTACCCACGCCTCTCTCTTAGCGACCCACATCTCATGTTTAACTCGCAAGGTCGGGCATTCCCTCTTCCAATGTCCTGGCTCTCTACAATAACGGCAATTATTACTATCTGGCTGCCATCCACTCACCGGTGGACAATTCCCCAAACCATTCTGACTGTGAACTCCACCAGTCCGATCAATTTCGCCCCCCACCAGGACGCTGCTCATCCGTGCCGTCGGTCCTTCCTTTACCACCTGTGACCAAGTAACTCCATTCTCGCCAGTAATTACGGCAGGACTCTTAACTGGCACAGGCACCCAATTCACTTCTTTCGATACTCTCTGCCTAGCATGACTTTCCTCCGACATAACCCGGGCTTCCACTAGCTGCTCCACTTCCTCATGTGTCCGCTTCCGTCCTCTCCGGAGCTCCATCTCTTTAAATGCCCTACTTCGCTCGACTCGGTCTAGTGTTTCCCGTAAAGTGTTAGGGGAGAACGCATGAACTTCCTTCCGCATCTCTGGATCCGAGATAGCTCTGCTAAAATGCCGACGAGCTACTATGTCCCGGTCTCGATTTGACGAGTCCGGCATCGCCAGTACCGTCAATCTGTTAATATCCTGGGCCAAGTCATAATAACTCTCATCCTCCCCTTGCTCTCGCAGCTGGAGTACAGCGTACCAATTATCCGGATCCTCCCTAGGCCCAAAGTCCTTTGTCATCAATCGAACTAGACCATCATAGCCTATCTCTCGCAGGTCAACATCATTCACAGCCAACACATTCAGAGCTCTGCCCTGACAACTGGAATACAACCACATAGCCGCTTCCTCCTCCGTCCATTGATTGTATTCTCGACAAACTTCAAAATGCTTATAAAACGCCCGCCAATTACCATTTCCGTCAAATTTGAGCGGCTCCATATCTCGCCTCGCCACCGAACCTCGCGGTCGTTCCTCCAGGGCCGACCTCCTTCCGACAACCTCATTTCCACAACTCTCCATTACCTCTGGCCCACTAACCGTGGCTACCTCATTTCTTCCAACTTCTTCGGTCCTCGTGTTCATCTCACTCATCACCCGCATAGCTTCCGTCACCTGACCAAGTAACTCCATGGTTTTCTCCTCCCGCGTCGACGCCAAAGTTAATCTCGTGCCCACTTCATCACACAACTTCTCGTACTTTTGCTTCTGCTCACTCTCTACGTCTCCTAACAGTCGAGCCCTATCTTCGAGATCTGCCTGTTTCCTTTCATATTTACGTTTCTTCGACATTACTTCCTCATAAACCTCCTCATTCCTCTTCTCTCCTTCTGCCACTACCTTCTCCCGATCGGACAATTCTTTTAGTCTACTCTGCTGCTTCTCCTTATTCCTCTTCTCCTCTTCTGCCACTACCTTCTCCCGATCAGACAACTCCTTTAGTTTACTCTGCTGCTTCTTATCCACTAATCTTCTCACCACATGTGCTCCATTCTCCCGACTATCCAACAACTGGGTCCGTCGCTCCAACTCGAGCTCACGCTCTTTCACCCTCCACTCTCTTCGACCCAACTCTTCACACCACTCCTGCTCCTCGGCTGCCATTCGACCCTGAAGCATTTTGACCGCTTCCTCCTCAGCTACAAGTTTCTCTTCCCTCCGTTGCAGCTCTGACACTGATCGCAACCTTTCAGCCTCCAATACTCTTTGGAGCAACTCATCAACCATTGTCCTGCAAAACAGTTCCGTCTCAAAATGTACCAAATCACTTTTCCGCCTGTCATATTCCTTCAAATCTAGCTGCCTCCTCCTTTCCACTTCACTCAGCCGTTCCTCTGCCAAAACTTCCCTCCACATCAATGCATTCTCTCTCCGTCTAAAGTCCTCCAACTCTATCCCATCGGTCCCTTTCCACTCCTCATAATTCCCCACAGTATCTAACTCCGACTCTGCAACACGTGTTCCAATCCCAGAGTCCTCACTATGGTGGCTCCCCACGCTATCAGCATATCCTACACTGCTTGAACCGTCGGCCGGCCTAACATCTGTTTCTGAGCCCAACAAGCCCTCACCAACCTCACTTCTATTCTCCACCGTCCTCCAATATTCGGTTTCACCGCTTGAATATACACCAGAACTCCCAGCCTCATCAAAGCTACCCCTCCTATCGCCACCTCTGCCGTTAGCGGCCACCACATCATCACCAGGATCCACTCCGTGTCGACCACCACTTCCGCCACCATCACATCCACGTCGACCTCCACCAGCATCACTTCTACGTCCACCAACATTACCACCAAGTAGACATCCACCTCCACCTTCATCACCTTTTCCACCAACACTGCCCGTATCTCCACCTTCACCTCCATCTGTGTAGCTCCATCTTCCACGTCTTCCTTCCACACCACCACCACGTCCTTCCACATCAGCTCCACCACCACTACCACCATCACGTCCTTCCGATCCGATACTTCTGTCCAGTTCTGCCTTCCGTCCGTCCATCTGCCCTCCTTCCGGTCCAGTACTTCTGTTCAGTCCTGTCTCTCTTCCGTCCATCTGCCCACCTTCCGGTCCAGTACTTCTGTTCATCTGTCCTCCCATCAGCAAACCAACATCCTCCGCCAGAAAATTTCAAACACCAAATTTCACAATTGTTCGCCTCCAAAGCAATTAAGCCACCAACTACAATATCCGTCGCTACCGAAAATTTGAAGTCCAAAGTTATATCAAGTCGTCATAAAATTTTAAGAATCCCACATCTGACACCACTTGTCGCGGGGCGACGAGCTGCTGTTAGTGTGTTTGAACACAATCTGACACCACCTATTTTTTTCTGGGCACAGGGGTTAATAGGAACCTGTTTCTTTAATTTAATATTAGGCGCCCGGGTCCGTTGTGGGGATAGAACCCCACGCACTCTGACGAAAGACAAGCACGTCGAACAACTGATTTTATTCCATACAATATTTATTTATTTATCACTTCTACGCCGGCTACCAACAATAAGATTTCACAAGACAAGACAAAAACTTTACTCTGCTCCAAACAATACCCTACTCCAAAAACAACAACAACCCTCCACTTCGAAAACACCACTCCAAAAAGAAAACTTGTAACACCTCGGGGTTTACCTGTTAATGATACAAAGAACATGGTATAAATTTCTAGGCCTATTGTTGCCTAAGTCAAAGACCACTATATCAAAGATTGTCACAGCCGGCTCATGACTTGTAAAATCGGGCGTGCGTCTCCCTATGGGTGTATATGGCCATCCCCAATATACACGAATAGCATACAGAATATGCATCCTTGTATATTGGTTCAAGATATACATTTTGTTATAAATATACAAAAAATGTCATAAGTATTGATGACAATTGTGAAATCGGGCGTGCGTCTCCCTATGGGTGTATATGGCTATCCCCAATATACACGAATAGCATACAGAATATGCATCCTTGTATATTGGTTCAAGATATACATTTTGTTGTAACAAAATAGAGATCACCAAACACCCTACCCCCACATAGTAATCATGAAACAGGTATGAGACCCAGCATGTGCAACTTTCTACTCTTTCGATGACTGGCTACTTCTTTTTCGTCCCAACAGACTTCGATGACTGACTGCTTCTTTTTCTGTCCCACGGACTTCGATGACTGGCTACTTCTTTTTCTGTCCCACGGACTTCGATGACTGTCTACTTCTTTTTCTGTCCCACGGACTTCGATGACTGGCTACTTCTTTTTCTGTCCCACGGACTTCGATGACTGGCTACTTCTTTTTCTGTCCCACGGACTTCGATGACTGGCTACTTCTTTTTCTGTCCCACGGACTTCGATGACTGTCTACTTCTTTTTCTGTCCCACGGACTTCGATGACTGGCTACTTCTTTTTCGATGACTGTCTACTTCTTTTTCTGTCCCACGGACTTCGATGACTGTCTACTTCTTTTTCTGTCCCACGGACTTGATGACTGGCTACTTCTTTTTCGATGACTGTCTACTTCTCCTACCATGCTTACGGTCCCATACCATTCCATAATTACCCATAAATTTGTCCACATCCAAAAGCCTACTCAAATCGTTCATCAGTGTCCAAAACATCTCAAGGGCATTATTGAGTGAATTTCAACCATCTACTTCAAATATTATGTGCATGTCTTCATCGTAGTAACTTTACTAAGTATTCCAAAGGTGTTAGGTGACAATGAGTAATTAATTTAGTAATTCTCTAATATCCAAAAATCCAAATCTCCATCATTTTTCAACCTCAGTACACCAAATCGTGAATTACATAACTTGATATAATTTCGTACAATACTGCCATCATATGGTATTATGATGGGAAAGACGAAATTATTATTTGTAACAACCAATTGTTTATTTTTACCTTAACTTCTCCAAAGATATAACTCCCTACAAGATCTGCTCCCAATCTATAATACAATCATACAAGACAATAGGCCACCGATAATTAATCTTATTTACGACAATATCGTACTCTGGAAGGCACAGCATCCAGCCTTCGATATTTAAATTGAGACAGACGACTTATGATGAGAAGCCTACGCATTTCACCTAGCGAAGTATACAAAATCATAGATGATCGTTCTGCAAACGAACCGCTAATGTTATTAGTCTATAAAACGCGCCAATTAGCAGACGACATTTAATAAAATACTCCGCCAATTCCATCAATATCCAAAAGTGCGCCAAATTTAGCTGACTACATTCTATAATTAATTTAGTCACCAACACGCCGTATTCAATCGAAAAGCTGCACCGATTAATTAAATCGCACAATCGGTCTAAGTTTTTGATATCAAATCCTAGTCAATTTAAACAGTAAGCCCATAACAAATAGGCTTATCACAAGTTGCTCCAAAATTGTCTCCTCCTCAACTCCATGTGGCCTACAAATTCGATCACCACAACACCGTCACATCCGCGCAATTTGGCTCATATACAATACAAGTTTTGAATAACACCTCATAAATCGTCATTTCTCACCCATCAGTAGGCTTATCAGATATAATTAACAATAAAATGTCAACAGGTCTCAGCATGCAACCACAATATTATATTTAGTCATGGGGAAACGCATCTACAAATATGATCATCACCAAAGGCCTACGTTAATATGCATCACCACATTGTAATATAATAAGGAAAATAAATGATAAGCCTAGGCCCTTTTTGTATAGGCCCAGCCCTATCCAACGTTCTCCCATAATATTCAACAAGTCCCGAACGGTATCTACAAATTATGATCCTCATCCAGTTTTCTGCATTTTGTGCATCATCTACATTAGAATAAGAATAGAATAAATGAACAAGCCTAGGCCCTCTTTTATAGGCCCAGCCCTATCCAACGTTCTTTTGCATGAACACAACGAATTAAATTAAACCCGCAATGTTTTCCATTTTACCAGGTATTTTATTAGAATAAAATAGAATCACAACCGTAATTTTGCAACGTCCAAAATGCCTATCCAAATCACTAATCATCACATTAATTTAATCACACAGCTCAAAAGAACTCTGCACGATTTTAAGCATCAATAATATTTCATAGGTCTGTCCTGACAAAAGGGCAATTTGGTTTCTAAAAATGTGAAATGGAATTTCTGAAACCGAAAACATGGGAAAACCTTAGCCTTCTTTAAAACAGGCCTTCCCCTCATCACACGCTGCATCATTATTAGAAAGGTGTACTAAATTCCTGGCATATAGAATTTAACTCGTAAGTTTTACTAGTATTTTAAAACAGGCTGTAGTTTAAAAAAAATACTAACACAATCGGGCCTACATTTTACCCCACAACACACGCTAGGCTAGCGTCCATTGGTTTACACTTCAACAACATTATAATCGTCAGGTCTCGGCAATCTGAACACCCATAATTGTACATTATTTTTGTATACGGAATGTGAAAACAAATATCCTGAAAGCCATCAGAAAAATATCTCTCAATTATAATCGCCAGGTCAATCAAAAATACACAAATCAATAGGCCCGTGTAAAGCCTACGATACAAAATTTGGATGTTTTGAATTTATAACTATCGAATAAATCAAGAAACTATTGATTCAAAACATGCCTACGATCTCTAAAGTGCTCCAAAAATCACCGTGTCTCTCGCCATCGCATACTCACAGTGTACAAGTTTATAATTTTAATAAAAATAAGAGCCCAGAAAATAGGCCGTATTTTATCTTTTAATTATAAAAATACCTCCAAAAATACCACTGCCGAAACCTAACAATTTATTTAACATGATTATCAATGTGATGCATTCATATTTGCAGAATACGGTATGGATTGGATGCTAAAAGAATTCACTGATTTCTTAATAAACTTACTCTCTAAAATCCTCGGATAAAAACTTCTAAAATCACTCGGTAAAAACTTCTAAAATCACTCGGTATTGTCACACAAATCTCGTTAATTCAACTGTCCGCTAAAATCACTATATCGTCACAAGCTAATCCAACCGTCCGCTCCAAATATCAAAATCGCAATGAGGAAAATTTTCGGCTGTGTGCGCGCGCGCCGGAAGGAAGGAAGTCAACGCGCGCGCGCTGATTGGCCTAATCGCTAATTGATTGAAAAAGTACTGCAGTGCTGTCCCGCCATGCACTATCATACTTCCTGTCAGAATGCAGTATAATGCAGGAATGCCAAAAATACCAGAAGTACAAGAAACACAAGAAATACAAGAAGAGTCTTTAAAACAAATAACTCGCCAATTTCGGGTAATTAATTGAATGATTCTTGCAATCCCGTTACACCAGCTATACCTAAGAATCCAATTAAACCGTTGATTATATTCAGAGCTATCTGGTTGGTTACATTCTTAGAATGGTCATCAACTACATCAGTTGCATTTGACCAAACCATAGTAACATGGTTGATGTCAATGGTCTAATTGAGCGGTAACGCCATATTTTATGTTATTGTCTGATAAATGTTTGCCGATTGATCATAGTGATAACTGTATTCTTTGAATGCCTGTCACCATGTAACGGGATAACAAAATATCGTGATGAAAATCCTATCAAACTTTCGAAAGTTAAGAAGACTGTTAACTCTTGTTAACTATAATATATGGAAGACGTCTCATCCGTTATCACGGAGCTAGGACAGAAATTCAATAACTTTGGTTTGTTATCGAAACGTATGAAGCAGCAGCAATCGAGACGTATAGGTAGTCTGCTCATTAAGCGTCTGCTTCTGAATCCTAGTGAACAAGATTGATCAATTTGATTCAGTGCAGTTCAATCCTCCACTCGCCATAAAGCATGACACATTCTCAATTACTCGATGACCGTGGAAATCGTCAGTATAGAATAACCATCATGCGCAGATATTTGTGATTTCAAATCAAATGATAAATAAATCAGATCGATTCTATATGAGCTATGGGGACCAACGTAATCACTTTAAATGTAAATATGCTCAATCCACGACTTGCCTTTGTAAATAGTAATTGATTTTTGGAAAAAGTGTACTTCAGCTCCCAGATGCTAGACTGTACTAGTATCGACCAATACTAGAACACCCAGTATCGTTCGATACTGGTACATTATTTTGTTCCAGTATTGCTCGATACTGGCACATTTAAAATGTTCCAGTATTGCCCGATACTGGAACAAAATAATGTACCAGTATCGATCGATACTGGTACATTATTTTGTTCCAGTATCGGTCGATACTGGTAGAATGTGTACCAGTAGGCCCTATCGCTCGATACTGGTACATGAATGTCCCAGTATCGCCCAATACTAGAACATTAAAAATGTGCCAGTATCACCCAATTCAATATCGGTGAAGTTGGCTTGTATGGTTATATTTTCTCTTTCTGGAAAATAGGGTGGCTCTAAAAAGAGCCGTTTTGTGGTATTTAAAATTGCCTGTGATGTGTCAAGCGAAGGGAATCTTTAGGAAGTTCGTCTCTTCTCTCGTGCGGTATATTCTATACGTTGGCGAGTGTCTAGTGTTGATATGTGTCGGTGTTTCCGTTTCTTAATGATTGCAGCTGGTTGTTCTTTTTAGATGGACCCGTCGAAGCTGTTGTCTGAGACACTTCATTATTATTTGTTTGGTTATTCGTGACAAGTACAAACATCTTACGCTTGACGTCACAATGACATTATAAACATGGCCTCAACATGCCGTTTTATATTTGTGTAGTGAGATATACATGTAGGCCAACATTGAAATGTTTGCCAAAAAACTCCATATCGGAATGTCACGACATAGCTACTTGTTTGTTTTTCAATGCAAAAATCACAATATTTTAATCAATATCAAGGACGGCCTATAAAATCGATTCAGAAACTATTTAATATCATATGGAATAATAAAAAAAAATGTTGATGAATACGAAGAAAAAGACGAAGAAAAAAGACGAATATTTTTTTCTCTGAGAGTACTGTAATTTTCTGAATAAAATAAATGATGAAAGAATTAATTAAAAGTCTGAACATGTAAATCGTTCTAGTATCGAGCGATACTGGAACGATTTACATGTTCCAGTATCGAGCGATACTGGAACAAAATGTTCCAGTATTGGGCGATACTGGAACATTTAATTTGTTCTAGTATCGATCGATACTGGAATGAAACCGTTCCAGTATCGGACTGGAACACATGAAGTGTTCCAGTATCGGTCGATACTGGAACACAATTTGATGTTCCAGTATCGACCGACCGATACTGGATTATGTAAATTGTTCCAGTATCGACCGATACTGGCAAAATTCATGTACCGATACTGGTATACCAGTATCTGGGACCTAACGTACACTTTTTCCTAATTTTCAATTGATCATTTAATCGTCCTCACGTGCGTGGAACTTGATTTTCATTTTCACATTTTCGCTTTCAACGGGGACTCAGACCGGCAAATTAATGATTACTGGTAGTGGTAGTGCCAATTCACCCGTCGATGGCCTGGTTGTTGGATAGTCGGCCGGTGGCATTGTTACGGTTAATCAATACGGCACACGCTTTCCCCGTGTTGAAAAGAAGATGTTAAAATGAAAATCAGACTTGCCCTAACGTCTGGGATCGTAACTTCCTCTAACTAATTACTTCAAAATCATTGTTTAAAGAGTGAAAATAAACTGTCCTGCTAGCAGGAAAGTTTATTTTTCACTCTAAATTCACTCTAAACCATGATTTTGAAGTAATTAGGTATCGTATCGCTCTGTAACTCGGAATATATTTATGATTTGGACAGTATTTATATTTGACCCCAACTTGACCTTTGCTACATAACTTCAAAAATATAAGTCATAACCATGTCAAACTATATATTTTTTGTGATCAATAAACAAAGAGCTAACCGGGGGGGGGGGGGGGGGGGGGGTGTACTCGGATTTGGTTTGGTCGGGGGTGCCGCTGGAGATTCAAAACCCCTAACCATTTCCAAGAGTGATTTTGGAAAAAACGGTAGGCCTACCCATTTCTAAGGATTTTGCTTCATTATAGACCCAATGTTCGCAAATTATCGGGGGAATATAGACCCAATTTTCGCGAAAATAGCCAAAATGTTCGTGAAAATAGACCCATTTGTAAAAAGTAACCCCATTATTAGGGATTTTCCAGCACAAATCATACCCATGTTTAGGGGTTTTTTTGGCAAAAGAGGCGACCCATTAGAGCGGCACGTCCCCGTATACCGTATTAGGCGAGTCCCCCCCCCCCCCCCCCCCCCCAATCTGATATATTGGTTGTGTTGTGTCTGTAAAGACATTTTTGACACCGGGACTTTTGATCGCCGCGAATTTTACTAAAATTGCATGTTGAGTGATGACATTCGTTTTTGTACCTAGTATGATGTTTTGTTCTATATAATTACGTAATTTCGACTCGATAATTATTTTTCTAACAAATAATGCTCAATGTTGTGCTTGCGGGACCCTTCCTTTAATCAATTGAGGCATCCATAAATGGATCCCCATCCAGCTGGACTAAAGTTCACAGCGGAGTCCCCCAAGGAACAGTCCTCGGCCCCCATCTATTCCTGCTATTCATAAATGACATCAGTGAAGCTGAATCCAGCAAAATAAGACTATTTGCTGATGACTGCTTAGTCTACAGAGCCATAGATGGTCCAAATGATATAACTCACCTACAGACCGACTTGGACAACCTGGTCAAATGGACGGAAGCATGGGGCATGCGATTCAACGCTGCTAAGTGCAACATTATGAGAGTCACCAATCGACGAAACCAAGACGCACACGACTACACTATGACAGGGACTACACTAAAGACTACAAAGACCTGCCAGTACCTCGGCGTCCATATCCAAGATAACCTAAAATGGAATGCACAAAGCCAACACGCAACTTCAAAGGCATCCCGAGTGCTCGGCTTCCTTCAAAGAAACTTCCATCAGGCCTCAACAAATGTCACGGTAAAACTGTACAACACCTTAGTACGACCACATCTGGAATATGGTGTAGCAGCTTGGGACCCATACAGCGCCAGAAATGTCAACATGCTGGAAAAAGTCCAACGTAGAGCAGCACGCTTCACCACAAAAAACTACTCACATGAAGCTAGTGTTACAGACATGCTAAACAGCCTTAACTGGACCAGCCTACAAGACCGCAGAGAAGCACATAGACTGACTTGTCTGTACAAGATCCACCACGACCAGCTCGACATTTCCAAGACGTACATCACGCCGAAAAACAGACCGCGAACGAAGAGGACACGACCAACAATTCAAACTCTACAACACCAGACTGGCTCCATTTACCAACTCCTTCTTTCCGCGTACAATCACCGACTGGAACAAACTCCCCCAATCCACCATCAACCGGCCCTCAAAAACCTCCTTCAAACGGAGCATCCCCCAACCTTAATCCCCCCTGTGACCACCCACCTCCTGTTAAAACTTCCCTGCGGAGTACTACGGAGGATATCCAACCAAGTACCAAGTATTCCCAATCCTCATTTTACTATTGACCAGTGAGTTGCTGCTAACAGTTAATCAATAATCAGCATATTGCTTCACTGAGGCTGCGCGTGTAGAAGAACAAAATGTTAAAATGAGAAACCGACTTTGTTTTGGTTTTGGACACATAGCTGTGTTAATAAACAAATATAGTCGCTCTTCATGTGTAATAATTGATATCTCAAATTAAAGATAATTTGTTTATACGCAGGGGCTATTAGTGTTGGCGTTCAGAGCGTATTTATTACCTGGTCCAAAAAACAGTGTCTGAAAAAACGCTATGATATTTTAATTTATTTGTGAGTAAAAACGCATGTGTTATCTTTTTCTTTTCTTTTTTAACATGAGACAGGGTCTATGTAATAATATAAACACAACACCAAAAGTAAGTCCCCCCTAAACAATTCGTCATAACATCGTAAGATAAAAACATTTTACCAATAAAACTTAGTTAGAAATAATCCTATGACTGTTTCCTAAGTGGTGTTTGAAAATTAAAGATGTCCATGACTTCATGGCTGAATAAGCTCAAAAATAAGACAAAAACTGCCCTTCTCAAAAGTCACAACTCACTATGCTAATATCTGAGCCAAGAATGGGATTTACATGGCTGAATGATCATGAATTGATTACACATTACAGTAAATTTTGCTCAGCCACGGGTACTTTTCCATTAGTGAGAAGCAATTCATAAACTTTTGTGACTTTTGAGAAGGGCAGTTTTTGTCTTCCATTTGAGCTCATTCAGCCATGAAGTAATGGAAATCTTTCATTTTCAAACATCACTTAGGAAACAGTCATAGAATTATTTCTAACTAAGTTGTATTGGTAAAATGTTTTATCTTACGATGTTATGACGAATTGTTTAGGGGGACTTACTTTTGGTGTTGTGTTTATATTTTAACACTATCACAGTAGAAACAAATCACTATTTTGTTGAACTGTATTTAACTTCTATTTGTATGTGGCAATGGTAATCTTGTAAAACATGAAAACGAAGCTGATATGGTACTTCACAGTGTGAAATTAAAATCTGAAGAAGCATTCATTCATTCATTCATTCATTTCATTCATTTTATTATTTCCATCATAAAAAAACAATCCATTTAAAAAACATTAAAATACAAAACGATGGAGGAGATGCAACAAAAGGCAAAGCCTGAGGAGGTGTTGCACCACCTTTACAAGGAAAATATGCATAATCAAAACAGAAGAAAACAAAACTCACACACAAACGTCAACACACCCCCAACCAACAAGGAACAAGTATGTCATGAAATCAACACGATAGTTTAAGGAACATGAAAACATGTTAATAATTACGATATAATTCCGATGTCATTTGATCACATTCACTTTTTTTTAATATGATAAAGCTATTTAGTCAATGGGATTAAACATGCAACATGAAGATGTCATGATAGATTACACAGGGCTGTCAACTCTCCCGCATTAGGCGGGAGTCTCCCGCATAGACACTCTTTCTCCCGCACCCCCGCATAGCATATATAAACTCCCGCCTCAAAAATAAGTCAAAGAAAAAAGGAAAAGAAAAGAAAAGGGAAAGAAAAGAAAAGGGAAAGAAAAGAAAAAGGAAAGAAAAGAAAAGGGAAAGAAGAGAGGAAAGGAAAACAGATGTCTATCGGTAGGCCTATATTGAAAAGGCCTAGTTGCACCCACTTGGGATATCAGTGGCGTGTCCAAATGGGGGGGGGGGGGGGGGGGGGGGGGGGGGGGGGGGGTGGGGGTGGCTGATATAATCCAGCTTGGAGGGGCATGCACCCCTTAGAAATTGACAGATAGACATTGCATGGGTTTATATATTTAATTCTATCCAATTTCAAGGCTTCAGTCGAAGGAATCGAAACCATATTCTTTACAAATATTATGAATGAGTACGTATGCAAGAACATTTATATTCGTGTGCTATGCGTGCATGTCCAGATATATCATTCTAAAAGCCCATTTCAAACCAAAATACACATTAATTATAGCCAGAACTGAGTATATAGGAAAAAAATTCGCGCGCTTCGCGCTCATGTTTTCCGGAAACAGGTAACCCGGAACTAAATTCATTCGGGTGGGGTTGGGATTATACTTATTCGGAGGAAATTAAGAGGTTTTTAGTACAATTCTTTCGTCAAGCGGGGAAATCAAAAACCCAATTCGTCGAAAATAGTATGGAAAATCATGGTCGGAAAATAAATAAATAACGAACCTAAAGAGAGGGGTCATATACACCTAGCACATAAAGTCCCTGCTCAGGTGCTTTGAGGTTGACTAATTCAAAATATATAATCGGTACCAAAAATCTGAGATATACATTAAATGAGCAAATTTCTTCTCCGCAGTTTGATACCTCATTCAATAAAATCGAATGGATACTTTTAAAGTTATGTCAATTTCAATGACCGTTCATGCAACAGAAAAGTGGCACTAGGTATAGGAAATCATTGATTTGTGTGTGATTTACCATAGACGGTAAAAATCAATGTTTTACCCGTCTATGGATTTACGCACTGAAAAACTCACAGCATATCAGCTAAGACTTGTATTCTTCACAGCCAGATACACCCTTTGTCCCACACATTGCGGTTATCACTAAAGACCCATTCATCTGTCACGTTCAGATAGCACACAGTTATCACACACAAATCAATGATTCCTATACCTAGTGCCACTTTTCTGTTTCATGAACGGTCATTGAAATCGACATAACTTTAAAAGTATCCATTCGATTTTGTTGAATGAGGTATCAAACTGCGGAGAAGAAATTTGCTCATTTAATGTATATCTCAGATTTTTGGTACCGATTATATATTTTGAATTAGTCAACCTCAAAGCACCTGAGCAGGGACTTTATGTGCTAGGTGTATATAGCTTTTTGGGGAACCATTTTCATATTTCGTTCTAAAAACGCTTAGAAAAACCCAAAAGAACCGTTCAAATACGCAAAAATTTCTGATCGCTACGCTCGCATCATATGACTTAACAGTTTCAGTTTTAATCAATCGGGATAAATTTTTCGCAATTCATTTTGGGGGTCAGGGTTCTGACCAAATATGTCTGATTGAGTCGTGGGCCAAAGAGGTTAGGAACCAATGATCTATAGATGGTGTGACCGGTGACGTCATGTATTTACAAATGGGACACCCTCTCTTGATTCCCTCCGGGCAGAATATACAGTAAAGTTAATGAAGACAACATGAAATTTCTTTCTAATGAATTGTAAAACTCATTTATTTTTAATTCTTTTTGTGAAATTCGATAGCTTATAGCATTCCTAAGCAAGTTTAAAGACAGTTTTGATAACAATTTGCTGTAACACCACAATCTAGTTAGAAAACCTGATCTGGCCTATGTAAACTATAGGAATCTTGCCCGGTTAGTTTTGTCTCAAATCAACAGAGGGCGTCATAAATGTAAACAACGGTCACCTCATCTATACTACTTAAATCAAGAAAAAAATCATCTTTTTGCACAACTTCCTTTTTCTCGCATAGCCTATAATGAAATAGCTGTCTAACTTAGATAAAAAGCCAATATTGATTGGGAATGATGGCATTTCAATAGAAAATCGGTCAAAAGTACACACCAAATTGCCCAAATGGGTTCGAGAATTGATTTTTATCTTCAAAATTATGAGGGCGGCACATCCCCCCTCAGACTCCCCCCTGTCCGCGTTAGTTACCGCGGAGGGCGGTGCTTTGCACCTCTTTGGTTACTCACAATAGTTACTCACTATTTCAGTTTTTAACCTTGATTTTTCCCCCACCCCCTATACAAATAACCTGGCACCGCCCCTGGCTGTAGGCCTACCTTTTGGACTGTGCGATTTTTTTTGGACTGTGCGATTTTTTTTTTGACCGTGCGATTTTTTTTTGACTCTCCCTCCCAGCGAATCCCAAAAGTTGACAGCCCTGGATTACAATTGATCTTTTAGATATAACATGAGGCTCTCTTTAAAAGTATTAACACTGGATGACGTTTTTACTACAGGAGGTAACAGGTTCCAGAATTTTGGCCCGTCAGTTAACACAGATTTGGTTTTGTGGATGTCAAAACGGTAGTTTCTTTTATTTCTTGTATTGTTATTATGAATGTTGTCTAAATGGGTAAATAAATGATCAAATGATGAAGGAAGGAATCCAGCGTTATACTTAGGCCTATACATGAGAATACCCAGATTTTTATCATATAATTCAAATATGTTTAAGGTATTAAATTTTTCAAACAACGGTTTAGTGTGACACAGATATGAGCTATTTGAAACAATTCTTAAAGCTCTCTTTTGTATTAATTTTAAATAATTTTGTCATGTATTCTTTTGAGGCACTACCCCATAGGTCAAATAAGGCATAACAAGAGTGCAGTATAGTTTTTACAAAGACATTTTTGGCAAGAAGTGTTTGACTTTGTTTAGGACGCCAACATTTCTCGAGCAAATTTTACAAACATTATTTATATGAGATTTCCATGACAAATTTGCATCAATAGTTATATCTAAAAACTATGCCAAGGAAACATGGGTTAGTTTACATCCATCAAGGAAAACATGTTTATCGCTTCGAGCACTTCTGATTTTGTAATTTGTTCCCGTGAGCATTAAGTTAGTCTTAGTTGCATTTAACGATAATTTATTACATTTAAACCAGTTACATACTTTTTGCCGTTCTCTGTTTACCGTGTCGTACAATACATTAATGTCATCATTGGAATAAAATACAGTTGTATGTATCATCAGCGAACAAGATAAAATTCAATATTTTTGATGTATAACAAATATCATTCATATAAATAATAAAAAGAAGTGGTCCCAAAATAGAGCCCTGGGGAACACCACACAAAGGAAATTTTCATATGATGATGTCGTATTATTATAAGATACATAAATAACATACTGCTTTCTGTTTGATAAATAACTGGTAAACCAATCATGTGAAACACCACGAAACCCATAATGATACAACTTATTAAGTTCGAGAAACAATGGGGGGGGAAAAGTTATGCGCTGAAATGCAAATTTTAAAAGCTACACGCTTGGTCTTCTGAGACAAACTTTTTGGTTAGCCTTATACATGTACACAGGTTATCCTATAGGCAAGCGAACCACTGATATGGTACAGGTTATCCTGTAGGCAAGTGAACCACTGACATGGTGCATCTGGCTCACTGACAATGTACAGACACAGTATCAATTGAGGCTTTATTAAAAAACCTAGTTGTCCTTTTTGTCTTCCAATCCGACAAGCTGTGCGCTAACCTCCCATAATCTTCTTGTTAGTTGTCCTTTTTGTCATCCAATCCGACAAGCTGTGCGCTTACCTCCCATAATTGTCTGGCTTGTTCATCACTTTGCGCTGCCTTGCTTGGTTTTTTCTCAGCACAATCGCTGTAAGCGCAAAGAGAAAATGAACAATTGTAGTTATCTATCACAACTAATACCATCTACTTTTTAAAATCTTTTTCACCTAATAAGGAAAAGTCAAGAGCAACTGGCCCACACAGCAAGGTTTATAAAATTCAGGGCCCGCTTAACAAGGCAAGTGAGTGTTAAGATGTTTTGTCTTCGGTTCAACGCGCTAAAGGCATTCAAAAACTGTTTTCTTTATAATTTGTTGATTTTTAAATTGTTTTAAATTGTAAAGTGCTTTGGGGTTTTTACGAAAAGCGTTTCTAAAATGCAGCTTAGTAGTAGTGGTAGTAGTTCTTGTTAAGTGATCCACAACTATAATAATCGTGGTTATTATTAGTTAGAACACCATGATAATAATTAGGAATGCACTTTATTTGTGTCCCCGTTTAAGCAAAAATTCAAAAATGTTTTAACCCTTAGCATTATTGAATTCACAATATCTCAATTTTGACCTCTGTCGACAAGTGCCCCCTTTTGATTTGACCTATCACATGTGCGTCTAAATCATATGTCATCCTTTACTGTGACGCACAAAACGTGCAGGTTACTAAAGATACCACACGTATAATGCATATTTAGTTTGACCATCAAAACAAGCTTGCGTAATGCCACGAACGCACGGCATATTTCAAACATGTTCACGTTTTTATTGACACACACAAAGTGGGTGTTCAATGTTGTCCAAAATTGTAAAACCAAACAATTACAATTCTAGAGTGCCTCTGCATGAATTCAAACTTTTTCTTACTACTTTCTTTCTTCAATCTGCCAACTTACCTATAATACCTCCCAGACGTTTCACTGATAGTCTCCTCCACAGCACAGTATATACTGGTCTGAGCACCTTGTGGTGTAGTCTTTAACCAAAGCTTATTGATGAAATTTATTAATGGGAATACTAAGTTAGTGAGACCCATTAGAGGATATGCAGCGTCTATGTGTCGAACAAGATCTGACACTACAGAACCTGGATGCAATGCATAGGATGTCACCCCTGTGTCTGTAAAGTTATAAATAGAAGAATAACAATTCAGTTTGGATTTGTTTGTTTTTACAAATCTTGATAGGTTCCTTAGTTGTTGATGAGCAAAAGCCAACATATAATTCGTCGCTGTTCTGACATATCGGCACATCACAACAGAATTAAGTAAAGTGATGTGCCGGTATGTCAGAACAGCGACGAATTATGCTTGATGCGACTCTCTTCATCTGTGTATATTTTTACTTGCATTTCAGTATGTCTTTTTATGGCTTTAGCGACCTTTGCTATTTTAAAATTGTACTTCTGTATGCACAAATATGCATATTGTTAATATGTTATTGTCAAAAAGAATTATAGGATTTTAATGACAATTAAAGTAGATGACCCGATCACATTTTCGTAACACAGAATTATTTCAAACATACGGAGATTTTCATATCATATGAAAGCTCGTATTTTTCTCATCAACATACTGAAATTTGACGGCCTAAATCGGTATAATTACGGAGAAATCGATGAAATAACGTCGAATTACCGCGAATGGTGGTAACCACCGATATAGTTTGTGTACTACTCAATGGGTACAGTTCACAGCATCTTGTGCGTCTAAAATAAGAACCATTAGAGCTATGCAACTCAAACTTTGGAACACGTCTTTTTTAAGGATGACCTTTCATGTAGAATAGAAAACTTCAAGTTGAAAATCGGAATGTGATCGGGTCATCTACCTTTAATAATCAAAATAATTAATAATCAAAATTATGTATAACGTTGTGTAGATTTAGATACCGGGACGTTTGTTTCTCAATTGTAGACCCCTTTAAATCTGCAGGTCAGTGCTAACCATGGCCAGGGCTTGCCCCCCCCCCCCCCCCCCCTACCCCTCCATGAAATTGGCAAAAAAAGATTCAGTTATGACCGCCCCCCCCCCCCTCCCTGATCACATACCTGCCCTCCTCATCCCTTACCCACCCCTAAATTGAAGAACCTAGTTACACCACTGACATTTTGAATCTGAAATAGTAACTGTATCGTTTATCGATCAATTCTTAATTAATAGTATAAGTTATGAAATGTATTATCTATATAAATTTACCTTTAAGGCGATTAGCCAACTCTCTAGTGAATAGAATATTAGCCAATTTGCTCCTGCCATAGGCCATAATGGGGCTGTATGGTGTCTTGTTACCCTGTATATCATCAAAATCCATGCCAGATCTTGCAGCGTTGTGTCCCAGAGATGATACATTAATGATGCGACTTGGGGATGATTTCTTGAGAAGATCAAGTAGGAGGTTGGTCAGAAGGAAGTGTCCAAAGTGATTGGTTCCTATTTGCATCTCAAAACCATCTTGTGTCTTCCAATATGGACAGAAAAACACCTGAAGAAAAATGGAGCCAATATTTTAGTGTTATATACATCCATGGTGTTAGGCTTAAGACAACAGAGTGTCGACACCACGGTTTTAAGTTGCATTTAACAAATACAACAAAAAACCCATAAGATGACAAAAATTAAACCTGAAGAGCCTGACTAACCCATTTTTTTTCTTCTTAACATTTTCAACAAACAAACATTTGAGCAATTTGCTTATTGGAATTTTCAAGAAAGAAAAATGAATTTTGGGGGAAATATTTGAGCGCCACCCTGTAGCATGATCCATGATGACCTGGACTCCAACCGTGGGGGCCCGGGTACAATTCTTGGAGGGGGGGGGGGGGGGGGGGGGCGAACTATTTTGCGGTCCTTCTTTGTCCTGTGTTTCCCTATGTTAGCTTTATTGCTACACACCCACACACATGAGGGGTTAGGATTATTGACCTGAGGTGCACACACTATTTTGCGGTCCTTCTTTGTCTGTGTTTCCCCTGTTAGCTTTATTGCTACACACCCACACACATGAGGGGTTAGGATTATTGACCTGAGGTGCACACACTATTTTGCGGTCCTTCTTTGTCCTGTGTTTCCCTATGTTAGCTTTATTGCTACACACCCACACACATGAGGGTTAGGATTATTGAACTGAGGTGCACACACTATTTTGCGGTCCTTCTTTGTCCTGTGTTTCCCCCTGTTAGCTTTATTGCTACACACCCACACACATGATGGGTTAGGATTATTGAACTGTGGTGCACACACTATTTTGCGGTCCTTCTTTGTCCTGTGTTTCCCCGTTAGCTTTATTGCTACACACCCACACACATGAGAGGTTAGGATTATTGAACTGAGTATGTGGTTTACTGAAGTAAACTGCTTCTAATGTACCCTATAGTGACAGTGGAATAAATGTACTCATGAGCATAGTTTCTGATAGCCTGCATACCATTAAACTCTATTACTTCCTGAAGCAAGGGATGTTTGCATGGTTAGTCGCCCTTTACCATGATTACCAGAGCATGAGCTAACGATATGTCGCAATGCTATAGTTCAATCAGTTCCAAATTTGCGAGAAATATTTGGTTTTATATATCAGTGCCCTAAAGTAATCCCAAGCGTGTAAGCGCAATTTTGGCATACGCAAGCGTCACACATATAATGACACTGCGCGCCATTTTGCGCCATGCCAGCACTTTGCTGCTGTAAACAGGTTTCGTCAATTTGGAACTGACTGAACTATTATAGCCCTGCAAAACCTTTGTATGGATGCTGAGGCAGTGGCCAAACATACTCTTGGGTTTATCACACTATTATTGTGATTTAGCTCACTTCATGAGAGGTTGAAAATACCACACAGTGTGTGTCCTGTTTTTCATGCTATAAGGAAGTAATTGGAAAACTAGGTCATCGAAAACATGGTCCGCAGAGATGTTTGGAAATAGGCTTAGAAGTAGTATTTGTTAATATTCAGGGAGGTTATGGTAAGATTGTCTCAAAAAAGTAGGGTCTTAAGAAATTTGTTTAAGAACACCAATTTTTCACAAAATTGGGGCTGTGGAATTTGTATGCACATTTTCATGATTTTTTAATTAAAATAAAATGGGAGTCTTAAAGAGCTGATGCAGTCTCAAAAGGGAGGTATTAAGAGCGAGCAGAAGAGGGTGACAACGGGAGTCTTCTGGATGGCAACCCCCCCCCCCCCCCTCTCCGCATGAAGAGTCACTTTTTAGTGGCTATATACCTGCATTATTCACTAGAACATCTAGTCTATCCTCTTCTTCCAGAATAATCTTGGCAAACTTCCTAACAGATTCTAGCGAGGCCAAATCTAGGTTGTGAACTACAATTTGTTGACTCCCAGTGCTATCTCTAATCTCTGCTGCAGCTCTTTCAGCCTTGGGCATATCTCGACATGCTAGAATAACTCGAGCTCCTGCAGAAAAATGAACAATAAAAGGATTCTATGGTTATTTGGATTAACACTTTCCACACATTCACGGCTATTATATTAGTTTACCTCAAAACACAGATTTTGACGAAACCTTTCCCAACTTTCAAAGTCTCATCTCAAGAATTACTGAACCAATACTAAGCATGTTTGTACTTATCTTAATGCATTTCTCATGGTGATCTCAAATATGATAATGAAATTCAATAATGTTGATACTTTGACACATCCTGTAGAATTTTGGAACTGTCGTCTGCCCATGACTGCCACATGAAAGTGGATGATTAAAGTTATAGAGGAAATTACAACAGGACAAATTACTTGTTAAAACCATTTCAATAGGTATTTCCTGAACATGGTAGATGACTTTAAAGAGTTTCTTCATACTAGAGATCATTATGAAATCAACCAATTAATATGATAGGCTGGAAAATCTTTCCTTTTTTAGCCAAGTCCCTTGAATCGAAGTCTCTTTGCCTTTTACCCTAGTTGTATGCGACTTGTATGCTCAGCCGACCCCTTGTCTCTTTTAGCCAATTTGCCTTGGTCTACAAAAAGAATAAAAAATGTGATTGTTTTTGGAAATTTTGAACAATTTTTACATTTTGTTTTTATTTTAAATTTCAAATATTGTTGAAATTCACCAAATTGTTCACAAACAGTTTGAGAGAAAAAGCACCCGACAACTGACCCTACCTCAGAGGTCAGTTTTGCCCGTAGAACACAATGGTGTTTTTTCTCGTTGCCTATACCTAATTCAGTACCAATGCTTTGAAGTTGTCTTACCTCTATTAGCCAAGTCCTTTGCAGTCTCCTTGCCTATCCCTGTATTAGCACCAGTGATTATCACAGTCTTATCATCCATGCGTGCCTGCTTGTACACCACCCGCCATCACAGATGAAACGGCGGATTAAAATATAGCCTATTAACAGCAACAACATACATAAACCTGGCTCAAAAAGAAACTTACAGTTTTTCACTTGGTCATATCTTGAAAATCTGTCCATCAAAATGAACCAAAATGACACACAGGATTACTTCAATACTCTACTCTAATGACATGACATTTTCATAACCCGGTGTGCAGGTTTTTGGGCTACAAAACGGACCCAGGCTATATAACGAGGGTTGGCCTTTCTGGTAAATTTGAGGGTCGGAAAACAAATCTGTTGCCGTGTGGTGTACTAGAGTTAAGGGTTATACAGCATTTTTTTTTTTTTTTTCCATTCCAAAATATTGTAATTTTCATCTTAATAACCATAACTCTACTACACCTCACAGCAAACTCTCACAGCAACTGGGCGAGAAAAAAAAAGTTTTTATAACCCGGCGTGCAGGTTTTTGGGCTACAAAACGGACTCGGGCTATATAACGAGGCGAATATACTTCGCCGAGTGTGACTGACAGCCGTGGTGTAGTGGCTAGGATCTGGGCCCGGGTGCTGGAGGTCCGTGGTTCAAATCCGGGGGGGGGGGGGGGGGGGTCGGGTGACCTTTCTGGTGCATTTTGGGGGTTGGAAAACAAATCTGTTGCCGTGTGGTGTACTAGAGTTAGGGTTATAGTTACATCACTGTCCAGAGGAAGCTAAATAGAGTATACACACACTTGGGTTACCCACCTATATATACAGCAACTGTAATCACAATAAAGTTGACAAACATACTGCTGCTTCACACTCCCGTACAATCCTGAATTTTAAAACAGAAAATATATATAAGTCAACTTGTCAAATAACACAACAAAACACCAAGTATGGACTTAAAGGTAGATGACCCGATTTTCAACTTGATGTTAAAGGCCTATTTATAGGAAACTAGCTTTATTTCATTCTAACTGCACATCCAATGATCATTTACAAAACATGAATCTATTTTCGTTAATAAATATTGTTTTACTTGGGCCTATAAAGCAAGCATGTGCAACCTTTTCTACCACACGGGCCGCATTGTGATTTTGAGATCTATTCACGGGCCGCAGTGATTGTCAAACATTCCAAAACACGTCCGGAGGAGGAGTAATAGGGAAAGGGGAAGTCCATTGCTCATGGAATACTCGCTTCTCTTCGTGTAATTTCCTCTTTATACTCGCTGTTGCTGCTGCAAGCGCCATTTTAACCAGGATTTTATTACGCAATCACACCTTGAGTTATATTTACTAAACGCAGCACGTCACCCTACTAATTATAAGGGAGCACACCACTAAATCAATCCGCCATTTGTGTAAAACTAGAGAGTTCCGGTTAAAACGGGCCGCATCATTGGGCATTTTAGGATTGCTTCGCGGGCCGCAGATTAGAGGTCAGCGGGCTGCATGTGGCCCGCGGGCCGCAGGTTGCACACGCTTGCT